>JAOVYX010006997.1:0-36186 GCA_035668315.1 Drosera spatulata | reverse complement strand
GTTTCTGGGTATCGAAAATGTGGAATGGGGGAATAATGCTTTTTTGTTTAAAGTTGTATGGGACATACAGTTCAAAGCTGACAGATTATGGCTCCAGTGGCTGAATGAGTATTATGCCAAGGGCATCAATATATAGGAGGTGCAGGATAAACAAGGGCAGAGCTGGGTTTGGCATTCGATATTGAAAGCGAGAGACAACCATTATTGATGAAAGGGTGAAAACTGAATGGTAGAAGGTTGGATATTCCATTGCATCAGGGTATAGAGCAGATATGAGGAATCATCAAAGTATGGTCTGGTCGAAGCTCATATCGAACAGTGATGTATATCCTCGTCATGCCTTCATTTCATGCTTGCATTTTTAGGTAAGTTGTATACGATGAAGTGGCTTTGCCTCCATGGTCTTATAAATGAAGATTAATGTTTGTTTTGCAGGGGAGGTGTGAAGGATTTGAACCATATTTTCTTTCAATGTGAGTTTTCGAGTTTTATTGCTGCTGGTGTGATGAAACCTTTGAAGCTAAATTTGAAGTTGAAGGTGTTGGAACATTGGATGAGATGAATGCTGAAAATTAGTCGTGGCAAGTGATGGAAAAATCGAGGAGAACAATGAATGCAATTCTGTTTTATGGAAACTGGGGAAAAAGGAATTCCAGGTTGTTCAAGGACATTAGATTAACGGCTGAAATGGTGATCAAGAGAATCATTGACCAAATAGGGGTTTGATAGTCTAGCGTTGGTGTATATAGAGTTACATGTGAGTTTGGTAAAGCGTACATGGTATCAGTTTTGGTATTCAAATGAAAGCTCCTAATTCCCCTTAAAAGAACTGTAAACCAAAGTACAAAGAAATGATGTAATAATCATCAGTTCAGCAATTATGATACTACCACGGAAATTTAATCTGTTTCTACTTAACAACTAAAATAATACAACAACAACAACCACAACAAAACTCTACATAGCTTATCAGTACCCCTTATCATGTTCTCTCTTCGTCCCACGAAAAATACAACGGTTTAACTTGATACTAGAATTTATTTGTGTGTTGAATTTATATATAAAGACTTATTTGCCCTTAGGATTGTGTGAGAAAAAAGAGTGAGAAAAAAAACGAAGGAGAAAAAAATAATGGAATGAATTGATGTGATATAAAGTAAAAAATAAGAATGTTTTGATAGTTTTGTAGAAAAAATTTCGAAATATGAAAGTGTTGTATTTTTCGAAACCTTCAAATTAGACAAGTATTGTATTTTTCATAGCACAAAGGGAGTACAACTGTAACGTCATGACTTTCCACGTCAGATGACCTGTGGGTATTATACAGTCACAGACCTAATCCGTGACAAGATCAAATAATCCTAACGGATTTAGAGGTATAGAGTCAAGCAACTACATAAACGTTAGTTACATTAAATAATGTACATATTCGAGTATCTGTTTAAGTTATACACTTGATCTCAAAATGAAGTACAAGCTAACAATTCATTAAGAAAAACTAGTATTTGATTTGATACAATATCCATAAGTCTAAATGAAAATCAATATGAATGCACCTCATTCTAGGATTCTACAGAAGCAGCTGGAGGTATGTCTGTAAATAAAAACACATAACTTGTAAGCAAAAAAAAAAAAAACGTCAGTAACTTAAAGTATATGAGTTTCATTTATAGGGGACTTTCGCTAGCAAAATCCCTAAAAACATTTTGATATATATGTTGGAAAATATAAGTGCCATATCAAACAACTTCATTGTATATGCATTTATATGTCTTCATATCTTTTTTAGGTGTCTTTTCTTTACGTTCATTCATGACTCAACCCAAAAGAGACACTCAAGCAGATATGAATGACTCAAACTTCAATAACAGGATGTCAATCGTCGACCGAACAAATCTATTTAAAACATATATTCGTTTTCTTTTTCTGTTTGTACCTTTCGTGCGTTTGTCCATTCAATGTGGCTTGCGATACCATCATTGAGAAGGGCTTCTTTGTAGATAGTCATCCGTGACACCCACCACAAACGGCCTCGTGATCACTGTGACTGAATGCATGCGAAGGGGGCGGAACACTAACTCTCCATCCCTAGCTAGTTCCCTACTTGCCCGTCGTGATGACGAAAGGAAAATATGCCCAAAATCCAAAGAGTGATATGAATGCCCAAAAGGCTACCAAACAACCATACGATGACCCGCTCGGGTCCAAAAAGGGATATAAGACTCGACCCTCACAACTCAAGGGCACGTGCATTAATTGATTTGCTTTTCTTTAGTTCGCATCGCAAAGGTAATGCAATGAAATTCCACAGTTCTGTGTCCTTTTTATTTAAGTATTTAGGATCGTTTTCATTTATTTTCTGAGAGGGTATTTATAATCATGATCTGTGTGTGTGTGTATATAGTCCAGATCCTTAACATTTTTATATGTCATAACAACAAAAGTCATGCACACACACATGCATGCATTAAACACATGCGCACACTTCTCAGCCATCCCTAATTCACACACATATGTACTTATCAAATCCATGGTACACACACATTCACCCTAACACCAATACACACGCCTACACCCTAACACCAATACACACGCCTACATCCTAACACCAATATACACACTACCACACGCATACTCAGCACATCACTAAACACACATATACACACATGCGCACAGCCTAACTCTAAACACACACTCATCCCTAGTCTAATACTAACACATTAATTTAATATACACACATATTCCATGACCTGTGCATCATAACCTCAACACCAAACCAACACACACACACATTCATATACCCATATGCACAGTCATCACCATAAACTCATGCACAACATAGCCGGTTCCTTAAGCACCCACACAAGATAGTAGCCCTCCATACACATCATTATTAAACACCTAACATACATTCATCACAACACCCTCACCATGCGCACACACATAACACTTCACAACTTCGTCACCCTTATTCCCTCACATATCCCTGCGCAATATCATCACTACAACACACAGGCACAGGACACAACCGAACCCTAACATACATTCATCACAGCACCCTCACCATGAGCACACACATAACACTTCACAACTTCGTCATCCTTATTCCCTCACATATCCCTGCGCAATATCATCACCATAACACACAGGCACAGGACACAACCGAACCCTAACATAGCCATACCATACACAGCCATCGACCCTAGCTAACACATGCACACAATACACAGCCATAACGCACAGCCGAACCATCACCATCTTCAAACCCTTAAACACATACACATAACATCGTATACACACATACATGGCAAGATCACAATGAACCTCGACGCAAGGGAAAGGGTTTCATGCCGGTTAAAGGAGGGAGCAGGGCTACGTTACCTTGTTGCGTTTATCAAACCCTAGCACGCTAGAGGGAAAGGGTCAATGAACACCTTCGTCTGGACGCTGTCCTGCTGCTTGTTGCCCTTCTCGATGTCGCTGCTGGCCTTAAAACAGGAAAACCATGAGGATGAGGCAAAGAGTCGTAGGGGAAGGAAACAAGGTTCGAGCTTTTAAGGGGAAGGCTAGGAGAGCGTTCCCGTGGTGTTCTCCACGCTACCCCGTTGTTGTCCTTCGTTCTCGACGAAAGGAATTCCCTTCCAGCAGCTGTGATGGCAAGGGCGGCCGTTTCACGAAGCATCTGTGGCGGTTTCATGATGGTTTTTGAGCGAAAGGTACGAACTTGGAGGGGAAAGTGTTGGCGGAGGAGGATGGTGATGGTGATGAAGATGAGACGATGGTGATGGTGGTAAGATGAGACGATGAGATTGTTGATTAATTTGATTTTGTTGATAATGAGTGTATTATTGAGCACCTATTATTGGAGCTTAGGAGAGCCGTGCACTTCTCTGTTTTGACACCAATTATTATAGCCAAGAGATTTGTCCTGACTTAGCTTCATTCTGCCTATAAATTAGTACGTGTAGAGGAGATCTACACACTACAGATACATCAAAAACTATCTCTTGTAATGTTCTTCTCAAATAGTGATTCTTCGTCGATTGTGGTGACGGTGGATTTTTCTCCCGGTTCTCGGATTTCCCACGTAAAAATCTATTGTCTCTCTTTGTGTTTGTGTTTGTATGCAATTCGATCCCAACAACTGGTATGAGAGCTAGATCGTGAAAAGTGAGAAACACAAAAAAAAAAAAAAAAAAAAAGGAACCTAGAATCCACTGATGTGTTTGAGCCACTACACCAGCTGCTATTTGCTCGTTGCTGACTCCACTGCTAAGCTCTCATTGTGCTCTGCCAAAGAGGAGAAACAAAGTGAAGGAGGAGTAGATCCACGAGGAGAAGGCTCTGTTTCGATGCTTACCATTGTTGTGGTGCTGTGCTTTGCTGTTTGTGCTGGCTCGGCCAGATCCAGTTAGTTTCTAGGAGAAACGGAGAAGCAAGTGGAAAGTGAACATTGAAATATTTGGCAAGTGAAGACCAGGAAAAGCAAGTGTACGGGTAGAATGAATATTGGCCAGGAGGTGGTTATCCTCACAAGCACAATTTTTAAATGCTCTAGGTGAGGACCACGTGGGTATAGGCTCATTTATTCATAAATTCAAGAAGCAAAAAGGTGTATTTGCAAAATCAAACTCTTGAGGTTAAATTTTATTTTTCTTGTTGTTGAATTATTCTGTTAATTATAATTTTAAGATAAAATATAATCTGAGTGGGAGTAATGGGGGAAGACGGAAAAATTAAAATCGAGAAATTTGATGGGTGAAATTTTATATTTTGGAAAATACAAATGAAAGGCTATTTGTACTAAAAAGATCTTTATTTGCCATTGGAAGGGGTAAAAGATAAGCCCGACGACATGAAAGATAGAAAATGGGATGTTCTTGATCGAAAAGCCCTTGGGACAATTCCAGTCTCCCTATCATCATCAGTAGCCTTCAATATATCAAAAGAAAAGACCATAGAAGATGTGATGAAGGCCTTAGCACACATGTATGAGAAGCCTTCGGCTTCGAATAAAGTCTTTCTGATCAAAAGACTATTTAACATGAAGAAAACTTAAGGGAAATCTATGACTGAGCATTTGAACGATTTTAACACCATCACTAGTCAACTAGAATCTGTTAGAATTACTTTTGATAATGAGTTGTTAGCATTAGCGGTCTTAGCAAGTTTGCCAAACAGTTGGGATAGCTTGGTTATGGCTGTCAGTAACTCGTTGGGACTAGTGCTCTGAAGCTCGAAGATGTCATTGTGTTCTCTTAAACGAGGATACCCGAAGAAAGAATTCTTCGTTGACAGAGCGTTCAGGAGGTTTGCTAAACATTGAAGAACGTGATCGATCTTTCAAGAAAAGTAGTTACAAAGGCAAGAGAAGAACACAATCAAGAGGAAGAAGCAAGTCAAGAGAAGGTGTAGTCTGTTGGAATTGTCAGAAAAAGGGACATTTGAAGCGTGACTGTAAAGCGCTAAAGAAGCAACCAGATCAGAACGATAAAGGCAAAGGTTCGATTAATGTGCCTACTAAATCTTTTTCATCAGATGATGCTTTGATTCTGTCATGTAATTTGAGATGTGATTCTTGTATATTAGATTCTGATGCATCGTTTCATGCTACTTCGGATAGAAGTTGTTTTGTGAATTATGAGCAGAGAAATTCTGGTAAGGTCTACCTTGGTGATGATGAGCCCTGCGACTGATGTATGCATAAACATGCATCATTTCTTTACATTAAATTCTCGTTTTGTTTCTTTTATATTGTTTATTTTATGTTTTTAGCGTCGTTTCTAGTTTGGAATGTTGGTACTGCTGTTTGTTTATGTTTTTAACAGATTAGCGTGGAATTTGAACAAGAAACGAAGTAGAAAAAATAATGATAGATGCATCGCACTTAAGTGGCGAAGTTAATGTTCGAATCATCGTCATTTCATGTGTTTTGAAGGCTGTGTGGTGAAGTTTCATGTCGATGTAGTTGATTAGTATGATTTCTTATGATGTATAAGTTTTTAGAATTTTTAGACGTCGTTTAGTATTTTTTGTATAGTTTTTAGGAGAACACAACAGCTAGGTCACGGCCATGAGGAACCTGTCGCGGGCAGCCTAGTCGCGGGAACGACTGATTAAATTCAGCAATTTCAGATCGGGCAGCGTCGCGGCCGTGACTTTATACGTCGCGATCGTGACATTTGATCAAATTGAAAAAAAAGAATCCTATCCGTCGGATCAACTTTTCCTCGATCCCTCTCTATTTAAATCCGTCGTTAGAGCTGTTTTGGAGAGAATCAGAAGGTTAGAACGTCGATCTTTCATACTTTCGCATTGGATCTTGACTAGATTGCGTCGTACATTGTAAAACTCTCGTTCTCACTTGTTTAAATCCTGCAGAATGTTCGTTTTTAATGTTAAGATTCGTTCTATGCTTTCTTCCATGCTTATGAGTGAGTAGATCTAACGTAGGGATGATTTGATGACCTAATGATGAGCCTAGATCATGAGATGAAGAATGTTGAACAAAAATCAGAATGTACATGATTGATTATGATGCACATGACCTGTTGTAATTATTATATAACCTATGTTTCATCACCTATGTAATTATTAGTTTCATCACCTAATATGTATAAGTTAGTGCTATAAATCATGCTTTGTGATTTATTAGGTAGCAACTTGATGTGAAATGATTTAAGCTAATTTCCATTTATAATCAAGGGTTCATATGCATGAAACATGACTAGTTTAAGCTAATTGCTATGATTGTTATAAATGATAGTTTCATGTTATGATTCAACTCTTTTGATTAAATCATATTTAACCTAATTAAAGTGGTTGACATTAATTGAGTTAGTTTAACTATCTGAATTAATTGGAGGTTAAAAGCCAAGGAATGTAATGAGTTAAACCCAACTTATTACAACCACTCCATATAAATCATTACAATCTGAATTAGAAATATCAGTGATTGATCTAGGTAAATCAGAAGGAATTCGATCATCATCTCTACACTTTTTCCAACCTAAGTAAACTATTTTAATTCTCAACTCCATCTCAATCTCTGTTCTGATAGGTACTTTAGTTTTACGTCATTTTTTACAACAATCCCCCCAAAAATTTCTTTTTACCTGCACCCTATAGGATAAAAATTATTTCAAGTTAGGTTTAGGTTTGACATTCACCGTTCTCTGTGGGATCGACCGTTGTTTCCACATCTACATGATAATAATATTAGCGGGGTGAAAACAAATTGATCACGTCTTACGACGGACGTGGTAGCTGCCATAATCACAACCCTTGGCAAACTAGCATCAATTTTTGGCGCCGTTGTCGGGGAATGATAATGAGTGTCATTAAAACCAGATTTAACTTGATATTTTTCTATTCTAGGTTTTATTTTTAAAAAAATAAAAAAAAATCAAAAATCAAAATTTTTTGTTTTAAAGACTTAACGGTTTTTAAAATAAAAGGAAAATATTTTTAACTTTTCTGAACAAAAAAAGTCATTTATGAAATTTTATGAACTTGAGAAACGATAGGGTCACAGGGTCTGAAATGCAAAAATTAGTTGTTCATTTTGAGTCACCTCAGCCAAGTAGCTCAGCTCCTTTAGGTTTTAATCCTTCTACTTCTTTTTCAACACTAAACAGAGAAAGGAAATTTGCACCAACAAACGAAAATTATATGGCCATAAACGAGTTATAGTAAACAAGAATGTTTCATATATTTTACAGAAGAGACTACCGCAAAAACAAAAGGACCCTGAAATGTTTACCATACCATGCACGATAGAAAGTGTGCAAATTACAGGCTGCATGATTGATCTTGGAGCGTCCATCAATGTGATGCCCTTATCAATTTTCCAATCCTTGAATTTAGAACCTTTACAACCAACTAGGGTTATAATTCAGCTCGCTAATAGGTTCGTGACACATCTTGTTGGAGTTGTAGAAGATGCCTTTGTGAAAGTTAACGATCTTGTCTTTCCTGTAGACTTTTACATTTTAAAGACTGAAGATGGTCATAACTATTCTACTCATGCACCAATTCTATTAGGGAGACTATTCTTAAGGACTACCAATACGAAGATTGATGTTAATGATGGAACATTGTCTATGGAATTCGAAGGAGAAAAAATTACATTCAATATTTATGAGGTTATGGCACATCCAAGTGATCAAGTTTTCGCTGTGTGTTCGATTAATAACTCCATGTCCCAAGAAGAGGAACTGTTTGGTGCAGGCGATCTAACTTTTAAGGAAAATATCATGAGAATTGACACAACAGGAATTCGACTTAAATAATAATGATCATGACTTATCTTTTCTAAAAGAAGAATTAAATGGTGATGAGCATTCAAAATGCTTGAGTTAGCAGAAAATCATGAAAAGATTAAGCCATCTGTTGAAATACCACCAAGTCTAGAGCTGAAACCGTTTCGAGCTCAGTTGAAATATGTATATTTGGGTGACGAGAACAAGTTACCAGTTATTATATCAAGTCAACTAACAGATGTGCAAGAAAAGGCTCTGGTGGAAGTCTTGAAAAGGCACAAAACGGCTATTAGATGCACTATTGCTGACATTAAAGGAATCAGTCCTACTACTTGCATGCATAGAATTTTGTTAGAGGATAACTCCAAACCATCCAAAGAACCTCAAAGGAGATTGAATCCGCCAATGATGAAGGTAGACAAGAACGAGATCCTGAAGTTGCTCGATGCTGGAGTAATCTATCAAATCACTAACAAACGATGGGTAAGTCCAATTCACGTTGTGCTTAAGAAATTAGGACTTACAATTGTTGAAAAAGACAACTAGGAAACAATAGCAAGCAGAATACAAAGTGGATGGAGAGTTTGCATTGATTATAGAAAATTAAATGCCCCCATGAGAAAAGATCATTTCCCATTACCGTTCATGGATCAAATGTTAGAAGGGCTAGCAGGTCGTTCACATTATTGTTTCCTAGACGGATACTCTGGATACAATCAGAGTGTCATTCCCCCAGAGGGCCAAGAGAAAACAACGTTCACTTGCCCCTTAAGAACTTTTGCTTACAGGCGTATGTTGTTTGGCTTATGTAATGTACCTGCAATGTTCCAAAAGAGTGTAATATCTATATTTTCTGATTATATATCAAAGATAATTGAGTTTTTCATGAACGATTTTTCGGTCTATGAAAATTCTTTTGATCATTGTTTTAATAATCTTGAAAAAATACTGAATAGATGTGTAGAAACGAACCTTGTACTAAATTATGAGAAATGCCATTTCATGGTGGAAAAAGGTTTGGTGCTGGGACAGGTCGTTTCCGTTAAGGGGTTAGAAATAGACAAAGCAAAAATAGGAGTTATCAAATCTTTACCATATCCCACAAGCGTTAGAGGAGTATGTGCAATCCTAGGACACGCTGGTTTCTACAGACGATTTATTAAGGATTTTTTCAAAATTGCTTAACCATTGTATAATTTATTGAAAAAGGATATTGAGTTTACATTCATTGAGGAGTGTAAGGAAGCTTTTGAGATATTGAAGGAAAAATTGATTTCAACGCGTATCATACAATCTCCGGATTAGAACTATCCGTTTGAGATAATGTGTGACGCAAATGATAGAGATGTAGGCGTTGTGCTTGATCAAAAGGTGGACAAGTTGCCATATGTGATCTACTACGCATCAAAAGCCCTTGATGAAACTCAAGTGAATTACAGGACTACTGAAAAAGAGCTTTATTCTATTATTTTCGCCAATGAATTTTTGTTCATATTTATAAGGCGCAAAAGTAATAGTATTCTCTAACCATGCTGCTCTAAAATTCTTTTGAAGAAAAATGAGTCAAAACCGAGACTTTTAAGATGGATTCTTCTCCTTCAAGAGTTTGACATTGAAATCAGTGATAAAAAGGAAGCGGAAAATCACGTCGCTGATCACTTATCTAGAATTGTGAATCAAGATGAATCAATAAGAATATCAGAATTATTCCCTAATGAGTATCGGTATGTAACACATGGTTATATTTACCTTGGTATGCTGACCTTGTGAATTTTCTGGTTACCAGAAAATTACCAAGTGATCTTCTAAGGCATCAACAAGCGAAGATAAAGAATGATGCAAAATTCTATTCATGAGAAGATCCAATTATTATAAAATTTTATGCTGATAGAGTAATAAGAAGATGTATTCCTGATCATGAGATTAAGTCAGTACTAAAACACTGTCATATCTATGATTGCGAAGATCATTTTACAGAGAGACGAATAGCTCACAAGATTTTATCTTGTGGATTCTATTGACCAACCTTAAATAAGGATGTTTATGAATTCATCCAGAGTTGTGAACAGTGCCAAAACACTGACCATTTTCAAAAAGGGATGAAATGCCTCAAAAATATGTTATGTCATGTGAGATATTCGACATTTGGGATGCTGACTTAATGGGACCATTTCCAAATTCGAATGGTTACATTTATATTTTATTGGTTGTTGATTATGTTTCAAAGTGGGTGGAGACCATACCTACAAAAACTAACAACGCTAAGATGATGGTCGAATTTATTAGGAATTTTATTTTTAATAGATTCGACATACCTAGAGTCATAATAAGCGACAGAGGAACCCACATTTATAACAAGGTTATGGACATCTTATTTATAAAATATCATGTTAATCATAGAAGTGTCCAGAGGCTGAAGTATCCTATCGTGAGATTAAAAGGATTCTTGAAAAGATTGTCAATTCGAAGAGGAAGTATTGGAGTAATAAACTGAATGACGCTCTTTGGACGTATTGTACTGCATATAAAACTCTAATTGGAATGTTTCCATACAAGATAATGTACGGGAAAACATGTCACCTGTCAATGAAAATTGAAGATAAGACATGATGGACGATTAAAGAACTCAATTTTAAGTACGGAGACTGCGCTAACATGAGGAAACTCCAAATTTCTGAACTTGATGAAATACGTCATGATGCGTACGAAAATATTGCTATATATAAAGAAAAATTTAGCAAACTTCATAACGCAAAAATTTGAGGAAAAAATTTCAAAGGAGATAAAGTTTTATCCTATAATTCCAGACTAAGGTTATTCCCTGAAAAATCAAGATCGAGATGGGAAGGACCTTTCATTGTTAAAAAGATCTATGATCATGGAGCCGTTGAAATCGAGAGTGAAGACACCTCAAAAGTCTTCAAAGTTAATGACCATCGACTTAAAAAGTACTTTGAACATGCAGATTCGGCGTGCTTTGATGAATTCCCTTGGAGAGGGTGAATTACGTTTCGAAAAATTAATTAAATATCATCACAGTCGAGCCAACGACGTTAAACAAAAACGTTTCTTAAGAGACAACCCAAGTTTTGTTTATCTTTTTATTCATAGTAGTGTAGGGTATTTTTTCATATCGACGATAAAAGTCTAAAATTGATAAACCGTTGTAAAAGCATGCTAATCATCAATACGTGCGACTTACAAAATGATTTGGGAAGTTTATGGATAAATAAAAACAACGCTTAAGTTGTGTTTGTGACGAAAACATAAGAAGAAAAGTAATCAACAGTGTGAAATGCCATATCGCGAGCACGATTAACAGTGTCGCGGGCGCGACCTCCTTCATCGCGGTCGCGACGGATCTAAACAGGGGATATATCTCGCGGGATGCTGCAGTTTTCATTCACTCACACAAACACGCGCGCATTTCCTTTCAAATTCTCTCATCCCACATTCTCAATTGAGCATCCATTCCATACAATCAAGTAACCAACGCGTTCGTATCGTCAAGGGGAATGCGTGGACAAGTAGCACGGCGTTAGTAACGCATCGTTTTGTGCATTATTCAAGGTTTTCCGTTGCGAAAACCTAGGTATGAAATTCTCGTTTCAACTCCAAATTCAACAATCTTGTACACTAAATTGCTCTACTCGTCATGTAGATTACAAATTCAAAGTTAGGTTGTTGAGATTCAACCCGAATTTGACACATTCATGCAATTTGCGTAGGGTTTCATACACGATTTTCTTTGAAAATGGTTCGTAGGAAGAACCCTGTTTATCGATCCGGAGAGGGTACATCGACCATCGCAGAGCGAGTATTAGAGCCGTATCCACACAATGCTATCCAGATTCCCATAGAGTATGCTGACCAGCATGCCAAGAACTATCAGGAAGACTCGATTTCTTCATTCTGGCGATCTAGTCACTCTAGGGATATGACCCGAGATCACTCGTGCTGTCACGCAGCTGAGATGGCATCATTCTTTGCTGACGGGGTGGCCCACTTACGTGCCACTCATCAGAGAGGTTTTGAGCACATGGAATAGCACGGTTGGAATTGCACCTGCTGACGATCCAATAGAGGAGTATATCTCGTTTTAGCTAGGGAACGAGATGAGAAGGATGAGTATGACAGAGTTCTGCGGGGTTTATCATGTACACGCAGGTGATTATAGAGATTATAAGAGGGGTTATGTAGCGTACTTACAGACGTTGTGGCAGGAGCTAACATTGACTGCAGGTTACAACCCTCATAACAGCAAGAACTCAATGCTAAGGAATCCAGTGTTCCGGTCTGTTCACTGGTTTCTGGCTTATACATTATTGTCTACAAAGAGTAGCCAGGGTGCTGTCTTCCAGAACGAGCTGGGTATGTTTTTTGTGCTTTTGCACAACTTGATTTCTCCAACGCAGTATCGGTACCTCAGTATTGGATACACGCTCTTGGAGAAGATCGAGTCAATTATAGGGGACAATACTTCTGCGCCTATACTTATCAGTGGGCTACTTACACAGCTCGCTGCGCACTTTGGGTTTGACCTATCAGCTGTAGCATAACTATCAAAGCCCACTCGAGGACCTTTTGACATTAACAGCTTCATTCGAGTAGGGATGATATCAGTAAACAGAGGGGTTTATTATTTAACGACGTGAGCTGGTAAGGACCCCAGGCGATTTCCTCCACCTGCTGGTGATGACGATCAGGCTGAGGATGAGGAGAAGCAGGATTCAGAGGGGGATAAAACCATGAGCGAGCCTCAAAGCAGATCTTCTTCACCCTTTCCATCAACCAGATTTGCTGCTATCTTCACACCAGTCCCAACGTTCACATCATTTATGCAATTTATTTCACGCCATTCTGGCCCAGCTGCACGTCATGAGTCTATGCATCAGGAAGCTACGTCACATCATGAGCAGTACGTTGCTTATCAGTCTCTATAGCGAGAGATGGCTAACTTACGTGCTGACATGACAACATATTTGGATGCTATGCAACAGAGCCAGGAAGACTTCCAGCGCCGTATCTTTGATTACTTAAACAACAGATTTCCACCACCATCTCCTCCTTTGTGATTTATTTCTTTTAGTCAGACTTACTTTATGCGTCTGTATTTTCTTTAGACTGCACTTTAGTCTAACTTAGAGGAGGATGGTTATTGTCAACATTTCAGATGTTTTATTTCTATTTGAGTTAGTTGTATTTTATTTTATTCTCAGAGATGTATAACTCTTTATGTTTTATGCAATCTCGCTTTAATTGTTTTTATCGAGTCTTTATTTTTCGCCCTTTAAAAGAAACGACAACATACCAATGCTTAATGAACCTAAGTTTCGAGACATAACTCATAAGTGCAAATTTAATCATCAAATTTCATCCTTAGCCACTTATATATTGAAATGTGACATTGATTTCATTTACATGTTTCTATGTGTGCGATTTTTATACATGTGTGAGAGAGTGAGAGGGACTCATATTTATTGAGTTATGTTTTTGTCAAATATCAAACACTAACTTACCAAACAAAAGAGAAATCGACGTAGCACGTGTAGACAGATGGATCGAGGACGTAGACGAGTAGATTGTTGATCCAAACAATCCCATGATGGCTCCAACTCCTTGCAGCTTTAATATCTTAAGACATCATATGACAGAGCTTTAAGAGAATCAAAGACTGATGATGGAGAGTATCCAAGAGATGAAGCTTACTCAGGAGATGCCAACTGGTGAGGTCAATCATATCCGATCGATCTTGGAGTTTCAAAGCGGGATGGATGGGATGATTATAGATATATGGAGCTGATTCCGCGGGAATGGTTGTTTTTAGGATGCACCTTAGTTAACAGGTATTTTTTTTATCCTCTGCGATTTATCTTTATTTTTACATTGAGGACAATGTAATGTTTTAGTTTAGGAGACGGGTCTTATGAGTTTTTATTTATATTTAGCATCTTTATATGAAAAAAAAAAAAAAGAAAAGAAAAAAGAAACAGAAAAATA
Source organism: Drosera spatulata (assembly GCA_035668315.1). Lineage (NCBI taxonomy): Eukaryota > Viridiplantae > Streptophyta > Magnoliopsida > Caryophyllales > Droseraceae > Drosera > Drosera spatulata. Next base: position 21,925 of record JAOVYX010006997.1, on the reverse strand, counting down.
AAAACACGTATTTTGGTTTTTGTTTTTTCTCCATGGCTTGAGTAAAGTAAAATGATGATTTATGCCTCGACAATTGTTGTACTAATACATGTAGTTTGAATATTGTCTCTAAGGAAGTCCTGAGTCTTCACTAACACCGTCCTAATTTATTCCTATGATATGACCCTTTCATGTGTAGATACTGTTTTAGTGGTGACTTGAACCGCAAATAGACATTTATTAAAAAAACAAAAAAAAAAACTCTATGTTCCCCTTTTATGCCATTTTTCATTTATCCACCGATTATAGGGGGCATGGTGTGAGTTTTTGAACAAAAAAAATTGTTTATAAACACCCGTCTTTCATGGTGACCCTTATGCTATTCTTGGTTAATGGAAAATGTTCTACACCTATTCATCAATCAAAAAAAAAAAAAAAAAAAAGGAAAAAAAGGAAAATTACCAAAGCAATTTAAATCAAGAAAAAAACTTTAAAAATATCGTGTCCCTTACCTTGATAATCAAAATTATCATCTACGGATAAAAGGGGGGATGTGCTATTCAATACGATGCGCTTGAGGGGAAAAAAAAAGATACATATCCAGTAGGGAATCTAGACATCCTTTGATGTTCTAGTATTTTTTACACTTTTATAAGTGGTTTACATTCATTGAGTTAGTTTAACTATCTGAGCTAATTGAAGATTAAAAGCTAAGGCACATAATGAGTTAAAACCAAACTTATTACAACCATTCCTTATAAATCATTATAATCTGAAATAGAAATATTAGTGATTGATCTAGGTAAATCACAAGGAATTCGATCATCGTCCCAACACTTTTTCCAACCTAAGTAAACTCTTTTATTCTCAACTCCATCTCAATCTCTGTTCTGATAGGTACTTTACTTTTAAGTCATTCCTTATAACAATCCGTCCAAAAATTCCTTTTTACCTGCATCCCATAGGATAGAAATTATTTCAAGTTAGGTTTAGGTTTGACATTCGTCGTTCTCTGTGGGATCGACCCCTGTTTCCACATCTACATAATAATAGTATTAATGGGGTGAAAACAAATTGATCATGTCTTACGACGGACGTGAAAGCTGTCATAATTACAACCCTTGGCAGACTCGCATCAGCGACATAATTGGAAAAGGAGATGTACATGTCCGGCTAGCAAATGGAACCGAATTGAAGCTGAAACAAGTCGGACATGTTCCTAAGCTTACAAAGAACCTGATTTCTGTGAACCAGCTATCAGATGAAGATTACATCACTATGTTTGGTAGTGATCAAAGGAAGATCAGTAAAGGTGCCTGGTGGTTGCTCAAGGCAAAAGAGAGGGAACTCTCTACGTGACTACAAGCAGAAGCAGTTTCAATATGGCTACCTCAAAAGCTGACGCAAATGTATGGCATCAAAGGCTTGAACACATGAGCGAAAAAAGGAATGAAGGTAATCACATCAAAGGGAAAACTTGATGATCTGACATCTGTTGACTTACAGTTCTGTGAGAGTTGGGTTTTTAGGAAGCAAAAGAAAATCAGTTTCTCAAAAGGTGTTCGAACTCCAAAGGTTATGAAGTTGGAATTGGTACATACATATGTCTGGGGACCTTCAGAGGTATCATCTCTTTCTGGTGCTAGATACTATATTACTTTCATTGACAATGCTACTAGGAAGTTTTGGACTTATTTATTGAAGAATAAATCTAATGTGTTTGAGACTTTCAAGAAATGAAAAAGTTTGGTTGAGAATCAAACAAGTCTAAAACTGAAGTGTCTTAGGACAGATAATGGAGGCGAGTATTGGAGTAATGAGATTGAAGAGTTTTGTGCTCTGAGTGGGATCAGACGACAGACAGCTGTCCCAGGGACTTCACAGCAGAATGGCGTCTCTGACCGCATGAAAAGGACTATCGTAGAACGTGCTAGGAGTATGAGATTGAATGCTGTGAATTCTGGGCCGAAGCTGTGAATACAGCTACATGCTTGATAAACAGAGGACCTTCAGTGCCGATAGGCTGTAGATTACCAAAGGAAGCATGGACAGAAAAGGAGGTAAAACTTTCACACCTGCGCATTTTCGGTTGCATCTCTTATGTTCATATCAATGGTGCTGATAGATCCAAATCAGATGCAAAGTCAAAAGTTTGCACTTTTTTAGGTTATGGTGAGGACAATCTTGGTTATAGGTTGTGGGATCATGAAAATCACAAGATAATTCAAAGCAAAAATGTCGTTTTCAATGAGAATGTTTTTCATAAGGACGAGTTCATTGAGAAGAACAAGAAGTCAGAAGCTGAGTTTGTTGAACTTGATGGTTCTTCTAATAATGTTGAAAAGCATGATACAGAACAAGGTGAAGTACAGGAGGAGAATCAAGCTGAGTCAGTGACACCACCACTTGCAGTTGCTCGTCCCAGGAGGACCATCAGAGCCCCTGACAAATACTCTCCATCTCTAAGTTATTTGTTGTTTACAGATAGTGGTGAGCCAAGTTGCTATAACAAGACCATGCAGGTTAGAGACAAGATGGAGTGGGAGAGAGCCATGGATGACGAAATGAAGTCATTGATCCAGATTAAGACATGGAAGCTGGTAAACCTTCCAACTGGGAAGAAGGTTATTCAGAACAAATGGGTGTACAGACTGAAACAAGAACATGATGGTTCTATAAGATATAAGGTCATGTTGGTTGTAAAGGGATTTCAACAGAAAGCAGGTATTGACTTCACTGAACTCTTTTCTCCTGTGGTTAAGTTGCCCACTATTAGAACTATTCTAAGTATTGTTGCTGCTGAAGATCTTCACTTAGAATAGCTTGATGTTAAAATTGTGTTTCTTCATGGTGAGTTGGAGGAAGATTTGTATATGCAGCAACAAGAAGGATATGTAGAGAAAAGAACACTTGGTGTGTAAGTTGAAGAAGAGTCTCTATGGATTAAAACAAGCCCCGAGACAATGGTATTTGAAGTTCGACAAGTTTATGCTGGGAAATGATTACACCCGTTGTCATAAGGACCATTGCTGTATTACAAGAGTTTTGAAAGTTCCTATATTATTTTGCTCTTGTACGTGGATGATATGTTAGTAGCAGGTTCTAACATGAGAGAGATCCAAAAACTAAAAGAGCAGATAGCTAGAAGATTTTCAATGAAGGACTTGGGAGCTACTAATCAGTTTTTGGGATTGACGATCGAAAGGAACAGGAAGGACAAAGTACTCAAGCTGTGTCAGAAAGAGTATATCTCTAAGGTGTTGAAGAGGTTCAACATGGAGAATGCCAAGCATGTGTCTACTTCTTTGGCAGGACACTTCAAGAATCTTTCAATGCAAGACAGTCCAAAATCTAAGGAAGAGTAGAAGATGATGTCAAAGACTCCATATGCTTCAACAGTTGAAAGTCTTATGTAAGTCATGGTTTATACAAGACCAGACATTTCTCATGTAGTGGAAGTTATGAGCAAGTTTATGTCTAATCCTGGAGTTCAGCACTGGAATGCGGTTAAATGGATTTTAAGGTATCTTGCAGGTACAAAGGATCATGCATTATGTTACACAGGTACTAAACTAAGCTTGCAGGAAGAGTACAAATGGCTATGTTTTTACTCTTGACAATGCAGCAATTACTTGGGTTTCAAGGTTGCAAACAGTGGTTCTGCTATCAATAACAAAGGCTGAGTATATTGCTTTAATAGAGACATGTAAGAAATTGATTTGGTTGAAAGGTCTACTAGTTGAGCTGGGACATAAGCAGATGGACTACAAGCTATACAATAACAGTTAAAGTGCAATTCATTTGGTAAAGAATTCTGCTTATCATTCGCGAACAAAACATATCGATGTCACATACCATTTTGTCCGAGATGAGCTCGAGAAGGGTTTCTTCAAGCTGGACAAGATTCATACCAACGATAATCCTGCGATATGTTGACGAAATTAGTTATTATTGAGAAGCAGAAGTCTTGTTCGGCTTCTATTGGACTTGCGTCGTAGATGATTGCAAGTCGCCACCATAACTACTATGCGAGGAGATACTTGGGATAATTAGTCTCAAGTGGGAGATTGTTAGCAGCGAATCTATTATCGAGCACATATTATTAGAGCTTAGGAGAGCCGTGTACTTCTCTGTTTTGCCATCGATTATTGTAAAGCAGATGGACATAAGCTATACAATAACAGTCAAAGTGCAATTCATTTGGTAACGAATTCTGCTTATCATTCGCGGACAAAACATATCGATGTCAGATACCATTTTGTCCGAGATGAGCTCGAGAACGGTTTCTTCAAGCTGGTCAAGATTCATACCAAAGATAATCCTGCGATATGTTGACAAAATCAGTTATTATTAAGAAGCAGAAGTCTTGTTCGGCTTCTGTTGGACTTGCGTCGTAGACGATTGCAAGTCGCCACCATAACTACTATGCGAGGAGACACTTGAGATAATTAGTCTCAAGTGGGAGATTGTTAATAGTGAGCCTATTATTGAGCACATATTATTAGAACTTAGGAGAGCCGTGTACTTCTCTGTTTTGCCATCGATTATTGTAGACAATAGATTTATCCTGATTTAGCTTCATTCTGCCTATAAATTAGTGCGTGTAGAAGAGATGATGTACACACTACAGATACATCAAAAACTATCTCTTGTAACCTTCTCAAATAGTGGATTCATCGCCGACTATGGTGGCCGTGGGTTTTTCTCCTGATATTCGCGTTTTCCACGTAAAAATCGATTGTCTCTCTCCATGTGTTTGTGTTTGTGTGCGATTCGATCCCAACAAGTTTGGTTTTGGTGTTTGGATGCTATGAAGCTCAAGGAAAAGAATGGAGAGAAATGAGAATGATAAGAGTGTGATGATGATGTAAGGGAATGATGAAAAGAATATACTAAGGGGGGATTTCGATTGATGGTATGTGTGTGTGGGAGAACGTGCAAGTTCAAACAAATATCCCATTTACTTAACCAATGTGTCTCATTGAGTCTATTATTTATCCGACTTTTATAATATTCATTCGTAGATAATTTATCTGTGTTGATATAATTATCCCAAGAATAATAATATCGCATCCCATGTAATGATCCACTATTAATGGATTAAACTCGTTAGTCCTAACGCGTAACATTTATAACGTTATAACGTTATTCGTTCATAATATTTATTGGCGCGTTCATTCATAACGTTACAACGTTATTCGTTTATTATATTTATTTACGTGTTCATTTAATACATACTGTTCATATATCTTAAATATCGAAAATTTTGAGATATTACAACTGTGGAAAAACTCTCGCCCAGTAAGCTTAAAAAGTGATGATAGTGCGAAATTTAGCACCAGAATGGAGCACCCATGGGGATACAACAAATTTACAATTGAGACCCGACTCTAACCAATCATGAGGGTTGTATCAAGGGAAAGATCGAGGGATGAAGTCCAGGTGGTGTCACCAGATCAAACCACGAGTGAAAGGAAAGATTTGTTGGTAAAATGTCATTTAAGAGAGTATTCTGAATCGGGAAGTCATGGAGGGAAAAGAAGCTAGTAGTTAAAAGGTGTACACGAGTCGAGTCGAGTCAGTTATCTACGAACTCAAACAGTTACTATTCATCTCGAATAGGGTTTTATTCGAACTCGAACTTGAGTCCAAAATAACGCTGAGTTTGACCCAAATAGGTATACGCGGTCTTGCGAACCGTTCGTTGAGTCCAACTCAAGTTCACAAGACTCATCGAACTCTAGTTTATAAATATAAATACCCTTAGATAAATTAAATTTTCCCTCATTAAAAGTTTACAAATATCAATACCCTTTGATTAATTAAATTTTCCATTATTTTTAACAATTAAGTAAAAATGTTAAAGAAAAGATAAAAAACAAAAAAAAACTATAATACAATCATAATCACAAAATAATACCAATGTAAATGATACAAAGATTAAAAAATATATCGAACATGTTCGAGTCGGTCTCGAGTAGGTCTGTTTGCGAACCTATCGAGTTAATCTCATGGGTTCCACGACCGTAATAGACGGATTTCATGAACCCAATTTTTTAGCCGAATTTGCCTCGATTACGGGTGTCGGGTCGAGTCAAGTCGGGTTTCACGAACTCGAACTACCCGACCCATGTCCAACTATACTAGTAGTAGATGGAACCGGTTAATTATCACTCGTGAAAGGTTCAAGTCTGCAATGGAAAGCAGCGGGAGGGGTGACAGGGGAGGTAGATTTCTTAACAATTTCTGTTCTTCCTCAACAATGAAGGAAATCATTCTCTCTTACTTTCACATACAGAATGCTTTACTGAATAGGGCAATATTTCACCACCCACCCTCAAATCAAGTACTCCCTTCGTCCCATATGTATTGAAATATTTTGACCCGACACAAAATTTTTGAAAGTATTGAATTTGTATGAATTTTAATGAAAAAAGAATATCTTTTTGATAATAATGAGATTTACTATAACACTTGTGAAAAAAACAATGAGTATTGTAACTGATACGATTGATTTGGTATTTTCTTATGTTAAAAGATTACCAAAAAATAAATATTGTATTTTTTTATACTGACCAAACAAAAAAAGTTACTATTAATATGAGACGAAAGGGGTTAGTAATATGAGAAAAAAAACAAAACAAAACAAAAACAAACCAAAGCAAATAACAACTAAAAAAATAACAAAAAAACGTAGTGGTTACCTAATTCTCCGTCGTTTTCTCAAACATTCTCTTCCTAGTCACTAGCTGGCCATGGACGCACCAACAACAAAAGTCAAAGAAGTTTCAGCTTAGCACCACAGGAGGCTAGGCTAGTCCACTTTAATTTCACCGTTTACATCTTTAGAGGACCTCGATCCACCCGGCATCGATGTACGTCGGCAAGATCCCATACCTCACATTTTTGACACCTTTGTAGAAGCCGCTCATATATAACCTGCTGTTTTACCGTCTCTCCATTAGGGCACTTAAGGGTTACTTCTTTCACTGGTTCTTTGGAAAGATCCACAGCTATCCGGACACAAGCATAAGACAATATTTTCTTAGCAATTGTTGCTTCAGCGATACGAAGCGGGACCCCAATCTTGCTTGCAATTTTATTCAGCACCTTCTCTCCCCAAAATTGCAACTTTAGATCTGGAAATCGAACCCAGGTGGGATATTGGTAAATGGTCACTTTATCAATGTCAAGCTCAGGTTCCCATGATTGTAGTACTAGTGGTTTCCAGCGGAAAAACCTACGTGGAATCTCCAACATAGCTTTTTTATCCTCTTCTGTTTCAAATTTCAAGATATAGAAACCCTTGGCATGATAAAGTACCTCCGGGGTGGTAACATTGTTTAATTTTACTTTGACAAATCTCAGCATTGTGTCGTAAGTGACCCGTTCGCCAAGCACATATGCTATTACTGAAGTCTTCCAAAAATTTACCTCATCGATCACATCCTCATCTACAATATCAATTACCTCCTCTGAAGCAGACTTCGGCCGATTTTGAGCATCTTTTTTCACGTTCAACAATTCTGTACAGGTTTCCTGCTTCCAGTTACTCTTATTATGTTGCTCTCTATCTGACTGGGTCTTGACCTCATCGATCACATTCTCATTCATAATATCAATTGCCTCCTCTGATTGATATGCTGCATCTTTTTTCAATAAATGTAAGAATTTTGAGTGGGTATCCTGCTCCAAGTCATTCTTAATCTGTTGCTCTAGATCTGAATTGGACAATGACTTCACCTCCTCCCTTGATCCACCATTTTCTTCCTCCAATTCCAAGAGATTCCCTGATCCACTCTTGGATTGCACCATGTGAGCTGAATCTGCAAAATAAAGATTTTTTTTTATATGACGAAATAAGGAATATTAATTGCTCAGAAGAAGAGTTCAGTTCAGTGCTAGTCAGGCAGATAAAAAGGAGAAGAATAGAAGAAGAAACGAGATGAGATCATGCATTATAGACATTGAACCTTCATTAGAGAATCAACACTGCAGCTAATCACATCAATACCCCTAGAAATGACCAGTTCACTGCTAACTATGCGCTGCACTATGCCTTCAGAATCAAAGTCAAGTTAGTTAAATAATTCATTTTCTGGATTAAAATAAACTACTCATGACAAATTTGGGTGATGCATGAACTCCTTAGCCGAATACTCCTCCATAAGCTTCTCATTATCCCACTCATTATGGCCAATCCATAAAAAGAGTTTTGAGTAGCGATAAGAAATATGTATTTACTGGGAATGGTCTATCTATAACCCTAAACCCTAACCAATCAGTTCTCAAATACTTCCATCACAACGCCATAAAAAATCTATTTCATGTGCTTTTTTTTTTTTTTCATTTTCAAAAATATACTTTTACCAACTACTCTGAGGTCTCTACCACATGATGCACCTAGTTCATTTTAATTGGTTACCTTCAAGAAAATGATTTTTGAGGCAAATTGCATATGTAATGTGGTAGTTAGCTTTGTTGTTATATAATGTTGAGGAATCAATAGTACCAAAAACTCAAATCTTGCATAAAATAGCAACAATATTACTTGTGCATCTAAAATTAAACAAAGAACTGGCTAATTACAACAGTCAAGTGAATGATCAGGAAAAATTAACAACTTCCATTATGGTGCTGGATGCATCCTCTCAATCCTATCATTTGTCGCAAGTAGCAAGTGAGATCAGAGGCCTAATGGTCAAAGGCTGGTCCCCATCTTTGTGAAGTAGCAAGCAAGAAATCGGGATATAAAGTGACTAAGTGAGGTTGTGCATTCCGATCGGCGTGAATCAACAAAGAACAGGGAAGTTTGGTCTTCCTACGGAATCAAGCGGCAAATCATGATAGAAAGGGGAAGCCCGTTTTACCTTCAACTTCATTCCTTACTTGAAAACCATGGGAGTTCGGCAGCACAGATAGAACACCAGGCATACCTGACAGGGGCAAATAAGACAAATGAGCTAATAGAACTCCTAAGACTTGGTATGAAACTATGAATACTTCACAAGAGCTCAAGAATCTTCGATTCAAGAATGAAGGTTCGCCAAGCTCAAACTAACATCAAACAGACCCAGACTGATCTGAATCGGTTGAATTAGTCAATAGAATATACAGACGTTTAAAATTCTGATTAGGCCAATTCAGGCAGCCAATTTGGCAAATTAGCTTGCATACATAATTATTTGAACTAATCAAAATCTTGAAACAGAATCCCATTTGTCGATTAATCGAACAAAATTAACATTTTCATAAACCAAGGTACTCAGAATGTGTACTCAGGATCCAGTTCTTGGAGACTTGGAGACAAGCAGACAGCAATGATTGAGGATCAGTCAAATCCAAAACCCTCTGTCAGGTGGCCTACCACGTACCGGTTAACTAATGCAAAAAGGAAAACCTGAAGAGGAGATGTGCGATATGTACGAAAAATCCTATGAACATAGCTTTATCATGTAGCTTGCAATGCAAAATAATTCAGGAATAAAGCCTGCTTTAAGGTGTTAGGCCCTTGGATCAGCTCAAATGTTTCTTTAATATAAGAGATAATAGCAGCTCCATCGATGCATTTCAAATATGAATTTCTTAAATGAGTAATTGACCAAATGTTTGATACTTGATAAGGTTAATGTACTAAGTGGATTCTCTCCCCTTAGAGTTGGGCACCAAAACCAATATAAACTAAGAGTAGCTCACCAAAGAACAGCCACCTCTTAGTAAGTTAGTTGGAGATTGAAGAAGGATCAATGACCCAAAGGATAGATCATTACATTTTCAATCTATGATTATAAAGGCTTTGCTTGTGAGTTTTGAAGAGAAACGAAAGGAGAAGAAAGTGTTTGACTACAAGAGAGCACAAAACAGAAGAAAATGTTATTATTCTCTCCTTCATACTTGTGAGTTGATGAGAGAAAACTGCCATTAATTTCCTTCATTTCGTTAGCGAGTAAGGAAGAAAAAAAAATATATGGGTTGTTTTAAGTTGAGATTGCTCATTTATACGTGTACTTTCGAGGAAGCAAGGGAGAGAGTGAGGAAAAATAATATATGTAATATTCTAGGTGCAGGGAACGGTATATTGGAGGAAGAAATATTTTATTTCAAGTATCTTGCTTTCCTTTCAAATCTTCCCAAGCTTGGGAAAAAAAATAAGTAATTGGATGGAAAGTGACTCATATTTCTCTTCTTTTTTGTCCTCTCTCCCCTTTAAAAACTCAAGTAAGAGACATGAGGGAAGATAATGGTTAACTTTTTGTCCAGAAGTCAATTACTTCCCTCAACTTTTCATGCAAACGATTCATGTAAGGATAACATATGATTTTTTCCACATAACACCAGCAGAAAAGAAGTTTTGCAGCCAAACGAAAGAAACTGATACATTTGCCACTAAGAATTACATGAATGGATTCTAAGACACCATGTTGCCTTTTTTCTACCATGTCTCGAAAAAAGAAAAAGAAAGCAAACTAGTTCAGGTTAGTGATTAAAAAAACTTACCTTTAAGCTTCTTTGATGTTTTATCGTCAATCTTCGCATAAAAGGCAGTATAACTAGCTGTAGTATAATAATATATTCTCTTCTTTGCCTCTTCAACACTAAACAAAGCAGGAGAATAATCTGGTAAGGCCCTAAACCATCCTACAATACTCATAAAGTCTTACAAATGAAAAACGATTACAATCACAGTGACTGAACCCATGAATTTAAACCCAGAATAAGCAAGGAGCATTTGTGGTGGTCCTACCAATTCTGCATACAACGCATGCAATATTAATCTAAACCAGCCATACTCAGTAACTCATGTCCGGCCAGCTTGAAGCCTACCAAGGATCGACAATGTTTCCTCCAACGCTCATTGCCACTCGAATAGCCATCTAAATATAAGTTTTGTTTCTAATGACAGTTTATAAGCGGGCATTCAATTCTAGTGGAACGAGTGTGCATCCAACCTCAATATAAATTGGACCGAGATCCAAAAACAATCACACACAAAGTACAACGCTTGCGACAAGACGACAGTTGTACCCACGACCAACCAACCTAGATACTCTTTTCACAAAGTATGTGACCAACACTCCACAGCCTAGCTACACTTCACATACGAAATAATCTGCTCATAGAATTATTCATTTATCCAAATTCACTATCTATTAAGTAACCAGCTTCCTTAGCCTAGGCAACGCATCAGCCATTTCGTCTTCCCACCTACGCCGACTCGGCATTCTCAACTGGTCACTTCAATCTCCAATAACATCTCATATGCACAAATCTCTAATATGATGACAGAGAAATCAAACTTATAAACTCAATGCATCAAAGAAATTCAACCATGACAGAGAGATTCAGACCAAAAAATCCAAACAAAACAAAACACAATCCCCCACCTTCCGACTACACTCGCCAGAGTCGTCAAATACAGCTCCACCATCTCCTCTCTCGGCGGATTCTCATCCCCGAACCTCATCGTCACCATCCAATCATTACACCCGAACTCCTCCTCCATTCCATCCCCATACACATCTTCCCTTTCCGTCCCCGATTCCACCAGCGAAGGAGAGCCGTGGATGTGGCGGCGCCGGTGGAAGGAAGAGGCAAGACACCGGGAAGTGGTGGGGAGGTGCGAAAGGAGGGCGGAGGAGAGGGAGAGGGATCGACGGAGATGGAAGGCGGCGGCCCCGGCCATGATGAGATGCCGGGGATTGGCGATGGCCGTCGGGCCGACGGGCCGGTGGCCGGAAGAGACGGTTTTCTAGGAAGATTGGATCGAATTCGCAGTCCCTGTAAGGGTTATCCTTATATTTAGAGAATACATTAAGAAAAAAAAATACATCATTAGATTTTTCATCCTTATTTTTTTTCCTAAGTAACTTCATATATTTTATTTTATTTTATTTTAGGGAATGGAAACTTGAATCCTTAAATCATTTTTTTTAATTTATATTTTGTATGGATAGATGATAATTATTAAAACTTAAAATAAATTTTAAGGTTCTAAAAAAACATTTATTTGTATTTAAAATCATATGGTCATTTTTTAGGAAGTTTTACATAAAACTCTAAAAAAAATAAAAAAAATCAAAAGAATACAAATGGAATCTTAATTCAGAATACATATAATTGGAGCCCAAAACGCACACGCACGACAATGTCTCACAAACCCTCGACACTCTACATTACGCATCAATATCACCCCACAAATAATTCATTCTTGGCGAAATTGATCATTTTTATCTACCAATTTCGCCCTCCTAATGTTTCTGAATCGCACTCAGAAATTCATAACCGCGAATTGAAGTTTCGTTGGAGGCGCTCTGCAAATTTGCTGGGAGAAGAATTGTACATCTCGAGCAATAGATAAGCCTTACTGATTCATGATTTGATGATCAGAAAAATATCGAAACCTACATCTTTCCAAAACTATTCTCAAAAAACTATACATAGAATTTTATTTACCCAAACATACAACTTCTTAAAAAAAGGAAAAAAAAGAAAGAAAAAAGAAACGGCAACTTTGAAATTTCTAAATCGCTCCAATAACTTCCTCTTTTTGTTTCAAATTTGTATGTTTTCTTCTCCACAAATCATCGAATTCACCATCGTTGTCATCATCATTGAAGAGTCGTACGGGTTTGGAATAGTGATCAAGCCACTAGCCTAACTTTGTTTCTGATGAGTGTTCCATTTTCATCAGTTTTGTTTCTGAACACCCACTTGCAGTCAACAATTAGATAATTCTTGGGTCTTGGTACTAGATACCATACTTCGTTTCTTTGAAACTCATTTATTTCTTCTTGCATGGCATCAATCCAGTTTGGATCACTTAGAGCTTCATTTATTGTCTTTGCCTCTAAATCTGATATGAAGCATGCAGATAGGCACTCTCCGATTGTTGCTCTTCTAGTCTGTACCGGTGCATCCTTCTCTCCAATGATGTCATCCAAAAGCATTGTTCTTATATAGCATTTGCATCCAAAAGCATGAAAGTATTTGACACTAGGTGTCTTTCCTTTTCATAATTCATAGGGGATCTCCTTATGCAACTTATGTACAAGACATCTATTTTGAACATAGCATGCAGTGTTTACTGCTTCTGCCCAGAAACTTTTTGATAAATCAGCAATAGCAAGCATTGTTCTAGCAGCTTCTATAAGTGTCCGATTTTTTCTTTCTACTACACCATTTTGTTGGGGTGTTCTAAGTGCAGAAAAGTTAAGTTTAATGCCATGATCATTACAGTAAATATCTACTCCTGTTTGGTCAAATTCAGTACCATGATCACTCCTAATTGTGATTATTTCAGTGCCCTTCTCATTTTGAGTTTGCCTTAGAAATCTAGTTAGCAGGCTGCAAGTTTCACTCTTTTTGTGCAAGAACATTATCCATTCATATCTTGAGTAGTCATCAACTATAACTAGGGTATAGTTCTTTCTATTTAAATTTTCTACTTCTATTGGACCAAAAAGATCCATGTGCAGTAGTTCCAGTATTCTAACCGATTCTGATGAGTTTAGAGGTTTAAAACTTGCTTTAGTCTGCTTTCCCACTTGGCATGATTTACACAGCTGGTCCTTTCTGAACTTAATTTTATGTAAGTCCTCTTACCAAGTTTTCTGAGGATAGCTTAGCTATGGTTTTGAAATTTAGGTGTGCTAATCTCTTATGCCATAGCGAGTTTGTATCTTCAGCACCTTTTATATAGAAACATGTAATTTATACTGATTGAGATGAATTGAAGTCTACTGCATAAATGTTTACTTTTCTAGTTCCTACCAGCTTGACTTCTTAGGTGACTTTGTCTTTTACTTGACATGAATCATGAGTGAAAGAAACATCATAATTTTTTTTCACATAATTGACTGATGGATAGCAGGTTATGTTTTAAACCTTTAACATAAGCTGTATCTCTAAAGATTAAAGAACATGTACCAAGGTTCCATAACCTTCAGTTTTACCTGCCTTGCCTAGTCCAAAGATGACTAGGGGTCCTTCTTCCTTTCTGTAATCTTTTAGAATGCTTTTGTTCCTAGTTATATGTCCTGAACATCCACTATCTAAGTACCATGTTCCATCCTGTTGTTCCTATAATAAAAGATTGAAATCTTGTACATGGTGCCCACAAATATGGGTCCTTACTTGTTAATTTTGGGCACCCACACTTGAATAATTTTCTTCTGTGGAGTCCAACATTCGAATGATTTGTGACCACGTTTACCACAAGTGTAGCAGTAGACCCTTGGTCTTATTGCTCTAGGTGGTCTGCAAGTGTTTCTCCAACCCTTTTGTTGCATTCTGCATGTGCAAACGGGCTTCAGATGTGGTTTTCTCCATGCACTATTGGAAGTGTTGTTCCACACTAAGTAATTTGGTGCATACTAGGGTCTGTATGGCCTCTTGTTGGCTTTAATCTTATGATTCCAGGCCATGTGCACATTGTGGTGTTTTGCACCGGTTCTTGCTTGTACTTTGCTCAAGGATTTAACCCTTTGGGTTTGAGCAGTAGAGGCCTTACTCCTCTGCTCTCCTTGTTCAGTAAAGGCTTTACCCTTCTGCAAGACTTTTGAAGATGTCTGCTTTACCTCTTTCTAGCTGGTTGTGACATTATCATTCACTTTTGAGTGTGATAGGTCATTCAACCAGTTCTTGTAGCCTAATCCTGACTTATCATGTGAGGATTGACCCATGTTTAGAATCTTTTACAAATTCAGGGTCTTTCCATTCCATGTGTCTACTTGAGCTTGTAACTCAGCATTTCTCTTTGTGAGCGTTTCCACTACTGCATTGAGAAGCTTTACCTTCTCATCTGATTTTTTCAACTTATTTTGAGCCACTGCTAGGTCACTTGTTATATAGTCAATCTCTTCATATGCTAGATTGTAATTCTCTCTCAGATTTGCAATCAGTACGAGATTCTCTTTATGTTCCCTTGAAAGAGAAATAAAGTTTTCAAAGGTTTCTTGAAGTGTCTCCTTCAATTTCTCTAGGGTAGCATCTGAGTTAGAGAGATCCAATACCTGTTGTTTTTCTTCATTCCTGTCACGAGACAGAGTTGAGCATTTGATATTATCTCTTCATCATTTGAGTCTGTCTCACTCCAGGTTTTAGCAGCATAGGCCTTGCCTTCTTCTTTTCTTTCAGAGCTTCCTTTGCTAAATTCCTTTTTGCTCCTCTGTGCAGACGATTCATGTGTTAGTCTTCTGCATTGTGCAGCAAAGTGCCATGACTTTTCACAGTTATAGCAGACCTCCTTCTCTGTCTCTTTGACCTTGCTTGAGATGTTCTTCTTGGGATTTTTCTTCTTGAACAGCTTTCTGAACTTCTTGCTCATCAGTGCAAGTTCTTCTGATATTGTTTGTTCACTTGCAGACGAGGTGTCAATGGTTTCCTCTTCTGTCATGGATCTCATAACTTTTTCAAGAGCTTTGAAGGCTAGAGTTTTCTTCCTAGCCTCATCAATTTGTCTCTTCTGCTCAACTTCCAGATTGTTGGTATACAGCACACCATATAGCTGTGCCAAGGACATCTTAGCAAGATCCCTAGACTCCCTTATTGGTGTAGTCTTTGTTCCCCATATCTCACCAAGTGATCTCATAAACTTTAGGTTAACTTCTTTGCTGTCAAGTTTTTCCTAAAGTCTTGAGATTGTTGACGAGCACATTGAATCTTTCATAGAAACTGGTCAGATTTTCATCAGATCTCATTGAGCCCCAATCGTGCCTCTGCATCAAGACATCCTTCTTGTTTTCTTCATTCCTGAGCAGTAGAGCATCCCATGCTTCCTTTACAGTGGTTGTATGAACCACTATCTCAAACATGTCATCGTCAAGAACTTTGAATATTTGATTTCTTGCCCTTCTGTCCACCACATGAAGTCCCAGTCCTCTTTTGTCCAGAGGGATTTAGGTTTGTCCACTTCCCTGGATACATCAACTGGATCTGGCATCTTTGGTACGTATGATCCATCTGTAATTATATCATGCATATCCATCTGGATATGCAAGCATTCCCAGCTTTCAGTGATTGAATTTGTCAAATGAGCACGCTGGTGGCTCTCCATTGTTGGGGCATTTGGGTAGCTTTGGAGGAGGCATGTTTTCTTCACAAAATAAATTGTTAGTAACTTCTTTGCAGAAATAAATCAAAAGAAATAACCTTTTTTTTTCTAGACTATTAAGTCTGGAAAGTCTGGATCTGATACCAATTGTAAGATCCACAGATATAACCTAGAGAGGGGGGGAGAGGTTGAATAGGTTGTATAAAAAAAATTTGTATAATTCTGTGGAATATTAGTTTTGAGTATACTAATGACCTTTGCAGACTACCAAGGGTGTCTGCAGCAAAGACTACCAAGGTTGAATAGGTTGTACAAAAAAATTTTGTATAATTCTGCGGAATGTTAGTTTCGAGTACACTAATGACCTTTGCAGACTACCAAGGGTGTCTGCAGCAAAGACTTAAACTTTGAGAGTTTGTCTTTGTTTGCTGTTTTGATTGATTTCTAATAGTTCTAAAAATGCAAAGCAATGAAATCAAGTGGAGAACACATGATTTATACTGGTTCAGATACTCGTTATCAACTGATAATCGAGAGCTTAGTCCAGTCTTTTCTTGATGACCAATCTAATCAATCCAAGAGGTGAGTTCACTCTCTTTTTGTCTTTGCCTTACAAGACAACCCCTTTACAAGGTAGCTAACTTGTTAAAAGCGAAGAACGTAGATCCTTTGCACAGATCCTTTGCTATACTCTGCTGCAGCTTGTGTTCTTCAATGCAGACTATTGAACCCTCTTCTTCCTGTTGTTCTTCAATTCAGCTCACTTGAACAGTTTTGAATTCAGATTGGTTTCGCACACTTTGTATGTTCAATCTCTCATTCAGCAGCACTGTTCCCTGAGCTCTTTCATTCCCTTGTATAGGCTCAGGAAATGAACCCGTGACTGTACTTGACCTGATGGTGACAGCTTGTCACACGTGACTCTTTCACTGATGTTGACAGCTTATCTTTTTCTACTCCTCGTACTGTCACTGCATACCTCAAATCTTTGATGTGATCAATCCTCAGACCTCTGCCCCACCCTTAGCAACCATCTGCTGCACTCCAGTCTGTCGCAACTCAGTCTGCACTGAGTACCGTTGAGACCTCGTCTCCACCCAGTCACTGCTGCAACCTTGTCTGCACCCAGATCTCATGCAATCCTTTATGAATTGTTGTGCTGGCCCAGATCTCATGCAATCCTTTATGCACCCAGTCTGTCGTAATCCTTGTCTACAAGATTGATCCCAGATCCTGAAGCATTTGCAGGTATTTTGTTGTCCATGCACGTCGTGGCTGCCTTGCTGAAATTCTCTGTAGTAGTCTGTATCTGGTGGCCCATAATGTTCTCCACCTGTGACCATCTGCTCTCCAGCATCTAACCTAGACTGTAGATTACCAACTAATTCCTAGCCTTAGCACACTCACAACATCATGGCTAATACTTCTAAGTTTTGTTCATCAATTTTTATACAACTGGAGGGATTGCACATTCGTATCACGAAGAATGAAGACGATGATGGCGATGAAGATGGTGGTGGTGGTGTCGCGGTGGTGATGTGGTGGTGGTGGTAGTGTACGAGGTGGTGGAGAGTGGAGAGGTTTGGTTCGGTTAAAGGAGAGGAAGAAGTACAATGATAGAGGGAAACAAGGAAATGAATATAAGGAGTAATGGATTGCCCTGGTGAGTAAAAAGTGAAAACGCAAAGGACTGCAAGAACAGAATGATGAAAATTTGAAGTGTACTCGCATTGTGCAATTGATATAACCTTTGCGTGAGGGAAATGGCAGTGTAGACAGGGTAAAATATACCCTCATTAAGTTTTCGTCACACTGTTATTTACCCCATCTTCATGATATTGATCTTCTGTTAATTAATCCGTATCGGTTTAATTATCCCAAAAAATATCAATATTGTATCCCATTTAATAATCCAAATTTTTTGGGATTAAAAAGGTTACCCCTAACACGCAATATTCCTAACGTCATAATGTTACTTATTCGTTACCTTTACTTGCACGTTATATTATCTATTCGTTATATTTATTTGTTCGATATAGCGTCACTCGTTACGTTATAACGTTATAACGTCGCTTATTCATTATATTTATTTGTTTGATATAGCGTCACTCGTTAAGTTATAATGTTACAATGTTGCTTACTCATTATCTTTATCCACACTTTATAATGTTATTCGTTCACTATATTTAATCGTGCAATTATAACGTCTCTCGTTCGTATATTTATTCGCACATGTACTTCATACACACTTTACATATACGTTATAAGAACTTTTAATACGTACTTTACGTATTCTTAATTTTTGAAATTTTGGGGTACTACACTTAAGCTTTGTTGATGAGTCCTAGAGCCGTGATAACCCTTTCTTAGATGAGTTCGAATCATTTCGAGGAAAAGTCCAAGCATGGAACGGGGAGGTTTTTGGTAACATGTTTCATCGAAAAAGGCAGATCCTTTCAAGAATTCGAGGCATCTATCGTGCATGTGAATATAAGGGAGCGAATTTCCTGCTTTGAATTAGAGAAGATGTTGTGCCAGAACTTCATTGAGTTGGTATTATCAATCCAGAGATTGAAAATGCTTTGTTTTCGATTTGGCCTATTAAGACTCGACAGTTTTAGCGCTTCCTTTTATCAAAAGCATCATCGGACATAACAGGTCATTCCACTCTTCAGCATCTTTTCAACGATCATAGAACCACTCCATTAGTTTGATGTGGAACTGATCCACCATCTGGGTGATCGAAAGTTCACGCACACCTAAAAGCCAAGCATTAAATGATTCTGCTGCATGGTTGTCATTTCACCATAGCGACACCCGACAGCAAAACTAATTGGCCACCTTTCATATGGCATCAAAGATTTCAGAAATTCAACACCACACTTTCCTCCTATTTTTTGAAATTTTTTGATCGAATTATAAAAATCCGTTACTATTGGAGCATATGCACATCTCTCGAAGGTGTCTATAAATTTCTGTTTATACGATGCAGGCATATTACTTCCTCTATACCTTGCTTTAAGATTGTCCTTGAGGTGACGAAGACAGTAGGAAAGTGGATTTTCTCCAAATACCTCAGGAAATGCTTGCAACAGGCACAGATTCTGATTTGATACAAAATTGATTTTTCATTTCACAAGAATAACATGTCGTAGTTCTGCAAGAAACCAATGCCAGCTGGTGTAAGACTCTTTATCCACCACTGCAAAGGCCAAGGGAAACAGTCCTGTAATTTCAATTCATTAAAAAAGATCATTAGTTGCTGTTTAATTAAAACAAAGCGCCTGTTTCAAACAAAATAGGGCGCCTTTGTTTAAAAACATTTCTCTTAATATAATTAAATGCATATCCCTTTTTGCATCTTTCCCTGTTGTTCCTAATATAACTCCATTATAATCATCCTTCAAAGAAGGTGCCATCCAAGAAAAACAACGGTCTACAATGTTTGAATCTGATAATAGAAGCACGGAATGAAACGAATAGCCTGCGAAAATCTGTTTGTTTCATCATCTATATCCAGGGTTATTCGGCTTCTTGGATATGTTCTTGAAAGAGCTTCAACATATGGCTTAAGCTAGGCAAAAGCCTCTGTACAATCTCCGTCAACCATCATTTTTGTCTTTTGTAGGATATTCCAGGATTTCATATATGTCAAATCCAATCCATAGTTAGATTGGAAGTTATTGCTGAGATGGTTGCTTACTATATGTGAGTCATAGCGCACCATTTCTGATATACCCTCGGCTAACCATTCTGACTTTATACTCCTCACAAAACGCTCCAAGAAAAACAAATGTCCACAAATGTGTGTGTTATTCAGCTCCCTTATGTAAAAATATTCATTGTATGTACACACTGATGCCTTAACGAACCATTCGCAACCATTCCCTTTGAAAGCACAAATGGCATGTACCCGCTCCTTCTCATTCCTCTTTATATTGTGTTTAAAGCCAACCTCAATAGCATACAGCGCAAGCGACTTCCTAAAATGTTTCACTCCTCCTTCAAACGCTTGTCCCACGTTTTGTATTAGATTAGACCGGTGTGTTATACACATTGGAGGTTGGGCATTGCTAAGCGATCCGTTTTTCAACTGAAGCAATGATTCAGTAACCACATCATCAGCAAAATCATCATTCCTTAAAAAATGATCAACATCACAGTTGGAATGCATATTGGATGATTGGTAAATGGTGCTTTTACTCTAGCGCTCTGTTTCATCTAATGGGCGTACTATTTGGCTGAGTGTCTTCTGGCGCTCTGAATCATCGTGAAGGCGCTCTGTATCATTTTTGGCGTCTGATGACAGAATCTAACCACCTATCCCTTCCAAATTGCTATTGCATTCGACATTAACATTGATTGACGCCAAAGCAAGGCATTTAGAAACCTCGAACAGCGTGGTCAAATTCTCTTCATCCCGTAACAAGCAACGATCATGATCCGCAATCGAATAATACAAATTCAAATCGAGAGACAAATCGATTCGGAATCGATTTTGTACCTTTTCAGCGAAATCAACATATCCAAAATTGACATTCACTGCAAATGACCTTGGTATCAATCCATATTCGACAAATGAAAATGACCTTGTTGTCCATCCAAAAACAGCCATGATGATGAATGAAAGTTCGAGAAATCGATTTCCAAAAGTAGAAAGGACACTAACACTGTGCAAAAGACAACACGTGAACTTTGTTTTTAAATGGATCCTGTTGTCAAACTCAGCCTTACTGTCCACCAGCCTTGCTATAGTAACCCTTTTAAATAGAAGCAACTTAAGCTCATCCAGTCCTTGCTGTAGACGCCCAAAAGCTCAAGCCTTACTGTCCCTTTACTCATGACCTCAATGTTGCCAACCTTACTGCACTCCTCTTTGAACCAACCTTGCTGCACACCCATTGCGGGTTCACTTTCCAAGCAGATGAATCATCAGTCTTGATGCATACTGAGACTATCTAAGACTAAAGTTTGCTCATCACTTAATTTCTATACATTAATGATTTGACTAATTAATCTTCCCCTAAATTGATGATAGCAAACTTTATCTATAACAACAAAGAGATATACAACTTTCTTTCATATACACCAAAAAGACAAGTAAACATACAAAATTTTGGAGACATACAAATAGGCTCACATGCTCTATGCATCTGTCTTTTTGGAGCAGTAGGGTCATCACCATCTCTCCCTCTCTCCTTGGCCTTGAAGGCACTTGGTGCGTGCCGTCGTAAGCACGTCAAATTTATATTTATAAGAGCACCCACTTCACTCTATAAATATGGAGTTAAATGTAGTAGTGGAAGTAGGGGTCGATCCCACAGAGAAGGTTAACTTGATCAGCTTCAACGTATCGTCGATTTGCTCCCTGTAAGCATCTGTCTAGCGCTCGTGTTGCCAGGAGGGCTAAGTCCTGCCACAACCCCGGGTGCCTGCAAACATCTGCCTAGTAACCCCTAGTGGCATACCTGCAAGCACGGTCCAGCATCTAAGTCGCCAGGGTGAGCCCACAACCCTGTGCAACCTTCGAGTCCCTGCAAACCGGTGTCCAGTGCCTCGACGATAATTCTACGTTTCCCCGAAAAACATCAATCCACCCTTTGTTCCAATCCCATCCTCGCACGTGGTTTAACGTTTAGAATTAATTACGACGTATGCCACATCGTTGAGTTAACATTGTCAATTGGCAAGTCCTCATACGCTATCTCGTGCAAATCGTTCGTCTTATAATTACCAAAATTATTAATGCGTATCACATTTTTCGCCTCGTTATTTTATTCGCTTGTTTATCTGTTCTGAATTAGTATATACATTATCTTTTATCTATTATTTATAGGCGTTTATTCATCGATAATTCGTTATTATAGCCAAGCACGTTACATTTCATATTATTCG
>JAOVYX010006986.1:0-36188 GCA_035668315.1 Drosera spatulata | reverse complement strand
AGCATATTCTTACGGCTGATGAGGACATTAAGGAAAGATGGAGATAGTATTTTGACAAACTCTTTAATTGCACAAGGAAAGTATCCCTGAATGAAACAAGTGAAAATATAGATGAGATGATGAACCGATGTTATTTTCGTCACATTAGAACAGAGGAAGTTAAGGAGGCTCTAAAACGGATGAGTTCAAGAAAGTCTATGGGTCCAGATGAATCGAAGCTTAAAAATGTCTTGGGATAGAAGGAGTTAATTGATTGACAAAACTCTTTAATAGAATTTTGATAGATAAGAAAATGCCTGATGAGTGGAGAAGGAGTACTTTGATTCTCATATACAAAAACAAAGGAGATGTTCAAAACTGCTTCAATTACAGAGGAATCAAACTTATGAGTCATAGTATGAAATTATGGGAGAAAGTGATAACGAAAAGGTTAAGAAAAGCTACAGAGATGACTGAGAATCAGTTTGATTTCATGCCTGATAGATCAACCATGGAAGCTATTTACCTTTTGCGATGTGTAATGGTACGTTTTAGGATAGAGAAGAAGAATTTCTATATGGTTTTTTACGACCTGAAAAAAACGTATGATTCTGTTCCAAGAGAAGTGATTTGGAAAACTTAGGGAGTGACGAGTAGGTATATCGAGAATGTGAAAAACATGTATGAAGAAACTGTTATATGTGTGCGAACCTATGTTGGTGAAATGACTACTTTTCCTATTAAAGTGGGTTTACACCAAGGATCAGCTTTAAGCCCATACCTTTTCGCCTTAGTAATGGATGATCTCACTAGGTATATACAAATGAAATACCATGATGTTTACTTTTCGCTGATGATATTGCTCTGGTAGACGTTACGAAAGAAGGGGTGAATGAAAAACTTGAGATTTTGAGGGAGACATTGGAAAGTAATGGATTAAGGATCAGTAGAACCAAGACAGAACATATGGAATGTATCTTTAATGAGAGTAGTCAAATAAATAGTGAGAATGTATTGTTGGGAACAGAGTCTCTCCCTAAAACAGATTCTTTCAAATATTTAGGTTCGATGCTACATAAGAGTGGAGGAATAGATGCAAATATTGATCATAGGATTAAAACATGTTGGCTGAAATGGAAGGGCGCTTCAGGAGTGCTATGTGATCCTAAAATACCTACCAAATTAAAAGAAAAGTTTTACAAGACAACTATTCGATCAGCGATACTGTATGGATCAGAATATTGGGCAATTAAGTGACAATACGTACAGAAGATAAGTGTAAACGAGATGAAAATGTTAAGATGGATGTGTGGACATACAAGAATATATAGGATACGAAATGAAATTATCAACTCGCATAGACGGATTGGTCCGGGGGATTGTGGATCTCACATCCATCGACAATGGTGGAAGCACAACTAGTGATGTTAGTTCAAGATTAACTCCACTCATACCATGTTAAAGCATAAAAAATTTGGGAGAAGCCAGGCTGCTCTTTTAGTAGGTCTCTAACTCCAAATATATGCTAGTCAAAGATAAGTTAAGGAAAGATGACAACAAAGAATAAGTCAAGGATACTAAAAAAGCAAGACTAAGGACAACAAAAAGTTAATCCTAAATCAAATTGTAATATCAAACCGTGTCAGTAGATTATGGCTCAAGGTTAACTCCAGAACGTGCACTGGTAAAACATCAATATCTGAATTGACTACAGATTCAGAAGGTAAACTCCAAGGTTTTATGGCTATTGAACCATATCGGAACCGGTTCCGATGCAGTTCTCGAGTCAGATAACCTTGGGAGAACAAATGTTTATAGTGTTAAACAATCTTGAAAAGATAAAGTGGCTCACAAGTCCTTTCTCTCTTGCAACCGCAAATGAACCAGCAGCAACAAAATCATCGTATGCTACCTGGAAATGGAAAGGCATAAACTAACAAGGGTCAAATACAAATGTGAAGATAAGTGAATTCCAAACACGAAACTGGAAATCAAATCAGATGTTGAAAACTATCTTTATGCATGATGCTTCTGCAGGAAGACTTCCAGATTTTCCATTGTGATTACATCGACTTGGCTTCTGAGAATAAATAACAATAAATAGGACTTCAATGAGATATGCAACCAAATTCGAGGAGACTATTCTTCCAAGCACGAGAGGGATCTTAGCGTCCCAAGCAGGTCCGGATACAAAAGCAGCCTTTCCTTAGGAGTCATGCAGAAGCCATACAACCGAAGAAGATTGCGATGGACAGGTAACCCTATCATCTCAACTTCAGTTTTGAACTGAACTTCGCCTGAGAAATTTGGGTCCTTAAGCCGTTTAACCGCAATCATGGTCCTATTAGGAAGACAACCTTTGTACACAACTCCATAGCCACCTTGCCCCAGGATGTTTTTGACGTTGAAATTGCCTGTAGCCATATGTAGTTCTTGAAAGGAGAATCACTTGACATGAACTTTTACTATCTTTATTAGAAAAACACCCGCAACATGTTCCAGGTTATCAGGCATGGAATACCATTTCGTCAAATTGATCATTGAATTCATGGGCAGAGTAGAGATAGACGAAGTGACTTGAAGTGGTCATGGGGAAACTTAAGCAAAAGGTTAACGAAAAGAAAAGGAAACATCATCCAAATTCCCATGTATGCTCTGTGAGTTCAAAAGAGTGTTGGACTAAGCACTCAATCCCTTAATGCTCAGCCAATGCCTCTCTAAAAATGGATGGTGAACCCGAAGAAAGAGATTCTGAAGTTCAGCTCTGGAAGGAAGGGAATAAAACCTCCCAAGTAATGGTAACAAATAAAAGGAGTTGGAGTCATCATTAATCTCTAAGTTACTGCACTCTCTTGAACCCCATTCAATATTTCTGTTACGTAATATAATGTTAGATCAACTCAATGAAGCTCCCATGCTGCTGTGTTTTTCCTGCCTTAAAAGAAAATGAAGTATAGAGCCTAGGATTGACATCAGTTATTGACAACAAGAACAGATTCACATAGTCAACTTGTTAAAAATTTGAATATTAACAGCAAACAAGGGACTCAGAGTCATAGATGGATGATAATACAAAAATGGAAGACCTTATGTAATACCCACAAAGATTTGGCTTAAAAGGGTTTGATACGATTATCTACACCAACAAGGTACACCTTCCTTTTTGATAACCCTACACTTAAGAACTTTGACGTTAAATGTGCTTGACGTGAAGTAGTGCTTGGATGGGAGATCATCCCGGGAATGTTCCCTACGTATGTGCTTAAAAGGACCGGTGTTGGTTTGTGGGGTTAGCTGTCATCCTGGTAAGCGGCTTATGGTAGCGACCCGAATGTTAAGCATGCTTAAAGCCGAGTAATGTTTGATCGTATTGGGAAGTATCCTAGGATGTTGTGAGTGAGGTCAAAACATAGGATTAGTGTTGATCAATGGGGCCAACTCTAAACCTGAAAACCAGTGTTTGGTAACTACCCGATAACAAGGATTGGCCGGGACATTACACCTTATCTCCTGACAATTTGGACCACTAATCAACTATGAACCAGATATCTTTCACACAAAACATTGATAGATGTTAGTTCTATCAAAACATTCTGTCAAAAGGGCATATACTATTTTCTATCAATTTCAAAAGTTAAAGCATAATTGTCTTAAAGTTCCCACAATTAGTTCTAGGATTGCCTTCAGATCATGAATCACCAATTGCATGGGTGACTTTTGTTGGGTTATGTATTTGTGGAACCAAGAAAGGCCATAGTTTCGTTAAGGCTTAATCGCCAAATATTATAAGAGTGTTGCACTAAACACTCAATCCCTTACTTGATAGATGTTAGTGTTGTATTGGCGGAAGAATTTACACAATGGATGACAGCAATACACATTGGGGCAATCATTGATGATTTGATGTAGATCATACTAATTTCTCATATAAAATTTAGCTGTCTCTAATATTTACTTCAAACACTCAACCCTTGGAAGCTGATATATTAGCTGACATTACTGACAAATCTAGCATATCGGCCAACACTTGATGAGAACCAATTCGTTTACTTCCTTTGTCCCAAATGATTATCTTCGCTACATCAACACGTCAATGCATCGTAGGAGTAATGTTGACCCACGCCAAAATTCTAATCATTTCTTTTTGGACACCGGTCCAAAACCAATTTTTAGCGTTGCAAGATAAATTTGCCAAAACAATGTCAGTGCCTCAAGCCCCAGGAGACACTCACACAAGTAAATAATTAACTCGAGGAACAGGCTCTATGCAAACGTAGCAATCATTTTGGAATTGAGTATAACTTTGCAGAAATCATGTAAAACACCCCTAAAAAACCATTTTAGAATTGAGGGAGTAATTAACTTTTGCAGGAATAATTTTACAACAAGAATCATAGCAGGAAAGAAATTTTTTTGGCAATATCATTAATGATCCTAATATGCTCCATCAACTTGAAGCATACATATGAAACTTGCTTTTGTATGAAAATCAGTGGAAATAGATCAATCATAGTCGGCGAAAACATTGATAACCAGAAACAACATTGATAGGAGAGGAGAATGTTGGATCAGACTTCAGTCTACGCGAGTCAGAGTAGACAAAAATCAGTGAAATAGAGACCGTCATAGTTGGCAACGCCCACTATAAGAAGAAGAGACTAGGTCATAATAATCAAGGAATCTAAGTACAAACCATGACTATTGCAATTGCTTCCTTGTCATTATGCGTTAAATCAAAAGTAACACCTCACATTGTACAGCGTGAACTTGAGAGAATCATTTTCTTCACGGTAATCAATGTTACGAAAATAAAATAGAAGAGAAGAATTCAATGTTTTATTGATGAAGGCATACTATATATTTACAGAGTAATCAAATACAAGATAAGAAAAGATTGCAATATAAAATAAGATAACTAGGAAACATTATAACTACAAAACATCCTAACTAAGTAACTATTCTAACCTAGGAAAGATAGTATTTAGTAGTAGATCTGATACTCTTATTTAATATTCTAACAATTGGTATACATAGAGATGCTTTGATGGGCATCAAGCACTCAAGGAAAGGAAAAAATCTAGCCCGACAGTAATAGTTCAAATCTCCAATAAGATTTTTTTGGGATGAGCAAGAAATTATGGATTCTGCAAAATAGTTTATAGAGTCTCCAAAATTCCAGGATATTCTTAAACCAGGTGCTCTTTTGTATATAAGAACTTGTGGGACCATGAAATAGCAAATAAGCATAGTTCATCAATATCCAGTTGTTACTTACAGTCTCCGCTCGAATGAAACCCTTCTCAAAATCAGAATGAATCACACCAGCAGCTTGCGGAGCAGTCATTCCTACATAATGGCAGCATAAAATGAAACAGCAAGTCTCTGCTCAACTACCATAAAACATATTTCCTGTGTATACTGTATACTGACATCACTATTTATTGAATTAAAAGAAGCAGGGCCCATAAGTGATACCTTAAAAAGGGCTCCACAATCCCTGTTTCTTGGGTAGATAATATCCCCCAAGGCCAACGTATAATTCATGTGTTCTCACGCAAATAGGAGGCTAACCATTGGAATGTGCATGTGAGGTTAAACTACAATAAAGCTTTTGTATGAGGAAAACTCGGTTTTACCCAATATCCTACAAACCGGGCAGATCAGTTAAATCGGCACCACAAAATGGTCAACTGATGGGCTCAACCCAATGGTAGCACAGCTGCACAAGCATCCAATGAATTTTAATCCTCTGACCAGTGACCTCCAAATGGAGATCTCCGCTGATTACAATTGGGTACCACTACCACTATGTTGGTTGATATATCGCACTGCTAAGTAGCTAGTGGGGCAAGAGGCCTTTGGAACAGATGATAATGGGGATCCATGAATCCCCTTATTGTGGCATAGACAAACAAAAATTGTAGTGAAATAAGTTAGAATTAGAGTCGTGGAAATTCCTCGAGAATTTCCAAAGACAACTTCTGAGTTTCTGAATGATCTCCAGAAACTTTTGAAAACCTGATTTACTAAATTTTTGGTTCTTAGTGTTTCAATAGGTATAAGGTTTTCAGGAGAACTTCGTGAAAGAATTCGTGAGCTTTATTACAGTAAAAAAAAACAAGAAAAAAGCTTAACCTGCAAGTATTGTCCATGCTTTTGTTTCCTGCATATGAAACAAAAGCACATATTTCCAACTGGAGGTTAAATGCAATGGCTGGGCCAATAGAAAATTAATTTGATTATATAAGGACCTTTACCTTCTCACCAGAAGTGAAGTATGTCCGCAGCCCTAAAAGAGCATATGTTGCTCTAATAAGATTCCCTAAACCACTTTCACTGACTCCGAGAGAATTTAGAAACTCTACCCTTTCTTCAGCAGGAAGCTCAGAAAGTTCTGATTCAACCTGCAATAACATGCCTTTCCAGTAAAGATCAAAACAACTTACAGCGGGATATGAAGCAGGAGTAGCTATTGTTAAAACCAAACATTACAAACTAGTGGACTCCAGAATCATGGCAGCCATCCAAACAAAAACAGGGTCACAACTATTAGATAACTAGCATCACTGCTTTATGACAGAACAAACCTGCGCTGAGATTGTCACCAACCCAGACTGCAACTCAGATGCAAGTTTCATTACTTCCTTGACATGGGAATTGCTTCCTGGGTCAGCTACCTCATTCTCAGCAACGTTTGCTACATAGATGACTGGTTTCATGGTAAGCAGGCATAGATGCTTCACTGCATCCCTCTCAATATCTGATAAAGCTACTGATCGTGCTGGTTTTCCATCCATTAATGCCAGCTGGATCCTTTCAAGTGCAGCTCTTTCTGACTCTTCCTAAAATTGTGAGAAATTGCAGCAAATATCAACTTTTCTATAAGATATATATTAAACCTGCTATACATTTGACCAAAATCATGGAATAAGGACCCATCATTTCTGGTTTTTACCTTGAGTTTAGATTGTGGATCTTTGGTTTTTCCCTTTTTGAGTCTTTCCATCCTTTTGTCTATCTGCAATCTTGAAACAACTCAACATTTACTGGAACCAGTGCTATCTGAATCTAAGTTGAGGTGATTAATGATAACCAACATTAAGATAAGAAGAATGAAGTTTTGCGCTCATGAAACCAAAAGGCACACAAGAAAAACAAAAGTAAAGCAAAGATCATCATATGTATGCTCTGGCCACTCAAACATCGTAAAGATGAGAAGAAGAATCATAGACCAATGTGCAAAAATGGACAATTTGACAAGGAAGATGGCAGTAATAATCATGGCCATTACGTCCCACCAAGGTGGCTAGGCCCCAAATGAATCCTCGTTTTCCAATCTAAGGTTAATGCTTTGATCCTATTAAGTTTAACAACTGCAGTCATTTCTTAAAATCTCGTTCAGATGTTTTCTATAGTTTCTCTGGGACATAGGAAAGAGGATTTCTCGGCCCAGATACACCAACAGCTCCAAAGGCGACTTCCAGATAATTGACATGGATGAAATGGTCTTACAACTTCATAGGCTGTGTTTCTTCATGGATAATAGAGTAACGATGAGAACATATATGACAATGACAAGTCGTGTCCTTAAAAAGAATCAAATAAGTAACTGACGATTTCTTTTCATAGGTTTTGTAGCCTAAGAATGAATATTCCGACAATTCTAACATGACACCTCATTTTATCTTCAATCTAGGCAACTCTTACCCAGAGTGCGGGAGGAACTTATAATGGTCGCTGAGCTTATTAAAAATCATCTTTGCCAACTCCTAGTCATTCTAAACTCTGCCAAACGAAACCTTTTAAGTCAGGAGTCATGATCAATTTTCATGACCTAGAAAATATAAGTTATGTTTAGTCTACTTGATTATGTCGCAGACTATAAGAAACCGATTGTACAATTTTCTACGAGAGAATAGGCCACAATCGAATTTCTAAAAGCATGGAATTTTAACTTGTGTAAAGTTCTTTTTGGATTTACTTGTTTCAAATACTTCTCTAATAAATACCATTACCATATAGATGCAGAATTATACGTTCTGTAAATGACAAACGAGAATAAGAAGTTTCCACTTTGCTGAATTCAACGGTATGATATAGATGCCCATGAAGATAACCTGGTGCCAATCATACTTCTACATTGGGGCAACCTAGAATCTATCGACTTGGCACAACTTAATACAGTTAGAACACTTCACACACATGCCATCTCCCAATATCTTACACTATAAGAGCCATTGATTCTTTGAAAGATAATTTGATTCTAGTCTCAACTTGGTAGTACTCCCTCGTCCATAATTAAAGACATACTTCTCTTTTTGAATCATCTCAAAATAAATGAAGTGTTCCATTCTTTGGAAACTACCCCCCACACAAAATACTAAAGCACTCCTTCACTATTAATGGGCTACAATACACTCCACCAACTCCTCGCTCAACTGTTATAATAAACTCAACCATCACTCCAAAAAGGTGAGGCTATTTTGGTAAAAGCAACAAAATTCAACCCGCACATAAATTACTGATCCAAGTCAAGGTGTTTCATTTATATTTGGACAAACAGAGCATTCAATATTGGTATATGTCACAACATAATCATTTCTTTGCAATACTGTCACAACTTCAGGTAGCATAATATTCACAATCTTTAAGATAGAAGAACCCTATGATCAATCAATAAAAGCTCCATACCTGGTCCAAATCGGAAAAGATTAGCTCTAAGTTGATAACATCTATATCGGTTTTTGGATCAACCTTTCCATTGACATGAACAATGTCATTATCTTCAAAACAGCGTACAACCTTAAGAAAGGCACAAAAAGTATCAAATCAATAATGGAAAATAAAAATAAATGCTATATACTAGATCCATCCATTTTTTCTTTGTTGCTAATACGTAGCAAGTAGTACTCCCTCCGTCCTGAAATTATTGCAACGCTTTGACTTTACACGCATATCGATGCAAAGTTTGACACGCGTGCAATGACGATCAAACATAGTTTTTTATAAATATATCGTGAAACATCAATGATTGTGTAAGTTATGTACTTCAACCTAATACATGTTGCGGGAAGATTAGATATGATTTGATATTAAAACGAGACTTGTATTCATGCGTATAATGATATGATATAATGCAAAATAAGTACATAATGCAATAATTATGGGACGAAGGGAGTATACAGCTAGTCTGTCCTCATCCCACGCAATAATGCACGGGACAAAAAAGATGCTAATTACGAAAAATAACTATGACATAATTAATGTTTTATATATAACTGTATAATTGAACTCATAAAAATATGTTTTATAAGTCCATGATATTGCTTCAAAGGTTTTTAATAAAGATATAAAATATATTATATGTAGCAGTATTATTGATTATATGTTATTATATAAAGGTTGAGCTTTACTTAAAATACTCACTTTTTCGATAAAGTAAAATTATTTACTTTCGATAGATATAAAGTAATTATTTATTTATACTAAAATATTTTGCATAGTATGATATCTTACTTTACTATCAAACAAATAGACAAATCAAATAAGATATTTTATCCTAGCCGCAATACAAATTGGAAATAGAATTACTACCTTCATCTTAAAAAAATTGCATTTTTTACCAGGTACGTATGACGAGACAAGGTTCGATTATTATTGCGCAATGATCAAAAGTTCTTTTTTGAGAAAAGATCGAGAAACACTAATTATATTAAATGTTATGTACTACTCTCTCTGTCTCACAAAGAATTAACCTGTTTGATTTTTGGGTTTATCGAGACAAATTTTGACCGACATTGTAGGATGATCAACCATTCTTTTATGCAAATTTGTTGTAAAACATTAGTTGTAATATAACTTATATGTTTTGATACAATGGGGATTGCAGGACGATCGAACATTGTTCGCTATAAGAATCGAATCTCATAAAAAAATACAAAAGCATGTTGAATAGTGAATTTTTTGGAATGTTGCACTTTTCGGAGGATGGAGGGAGGAACCTAGGGTCAAAAGAAAATTCAAATAATGTCTATTAGGTGAGCAATGAAGCCCCTCAAATTACGTGTTGAACAGTACAAGAAGAGAAAAACGTCGCAAAAATTATGGGACGAAGGGAGGAATTTTTTTTCTTTTAAGATTTGATCTCAATCTTTCAATTGATATTGGACAACCAAAAAATTAATTAATTAACCTACTTACTTTCATTTTGACTAATATTTCAATTTGGTAACTAATTATTATTTAATGTTGATCGGTTGTTCAAAAATTGAATAATCATGATTTAAGGTTCTCAATCGAACACATACCCATGCTTCTGCTTAGTATATATTATAGATTAGATCTCACAATTTGAAGCTACCGCAATGCTGTAGTTTAAGTACGAACTTTCTATAACTTTAGCTTTGTCTCTTGTAATCATGTTATAAGTACTTCAAAAGTATACACCACATTCATAAGCTTCCTGATCAAAGTGGCAACATTCTTCTAATCAAAGTATCCAACACCTTCATTGCATATCCTCACTCTTTATCACATGATTGTCCTTCGACTTAAAGCATGGACAAGAAAACAGGGGCCAAACCGCAAAAGAAGTGCCAAATAAACGCACATCAAGTGATAAACAAATGGATGGGGAGGCACGATTCAAACTCGTGACCTCAATATCATAGCTGCTTTGATACCATATAGAAATATGTGCTTCACTTCTAAAGCCAATTAACAATAAGAGTGACATATGACCAATATATATTAGATACAAGATTTTCCACATTTTAATGTGGGTGTGTCATGCTTCTAATATATATAACTAATATGTCACTTTTATGAGTAATTGCTTTTAGGAGTGAGGCCTTTGTTTTTACCAAACCAAACTACCTCTTTTAGTGTGCATTGTCACCTATCAAACATCTAATGCACGTCCTAACCATCTTCCTTTAGGTAGTTACATGCAATTAATCAAAATGTTACTATAATATTTAAGTGGTGTAAGGCATAACATTGATGTGGAGTACAAGGAATAACATTCGCTTACAAAAAAAAACATATAGAGTCAAGGCACAGTCTTGAAGTTGGTTAATAAGTCTACATTGTAGAAGTCAATAATTTATGTTGCATATAGTTTATTATGGGGCCTTTGGCATGTATGTCGGGGAACTTAATCTGCATAACCATGTGCATAATTAGCAAAAGTGCTCCTGAATCTTATAGCCAGTGATTAGAGTGTAAAAGTGCATAAGTAGTAGAAAATTCTTAAAATATGATCTAAAATCATTTCACTGCTTTTTTCCCCCTCTTTCACCTTTTCCTTGAACTTACTTTCATAAGTTCATCTATACATCAAAATTGCTCTTCATGATGAAACCAGAATCAGAACTCGTATCTCAATTAATGGCATGTACAACAACATCAAGAAAAGGAAATCTAATAAGGTATGATAAGCACCTGAAGAATAGAGTCCACTTCACGAATATGTGACAAGAACTTGTTACCCAGTCCCTGTAATAAGTAATTATTAAGATGTAAACACTCTTCTAAAACATGTAAAAAACTAAGATGCACACAATAATATGCAACTGTGTAAAGATTGAAGGTAAGACGTGTCCAACGAGCAGTGGACAGTAATAACTCCGACTCCGAGACATGTAAAAGAGAAAGAAAAGCAAAACACAAGATTTCCTTTTTTTTTCCCCCTCTTAAAAGAGCTAAATAAAACTGGTGGATCAAAAGGCCTCATTTCTGTTCTGAGTACATAAACCGGAGCCATGAGGAGAATGCGACAACACCACCCGAACAATCATTCATAAACATGGCCTTAGGAGGGGCGAGATATAAGGAGACTAACTCCTATTGCGGACAAAAGGGAAACGGTATCCTGATATATAATAGATTCATAATGCAAAAGAAAGCGATTGGAAATGTTGAGAGAAGAAAGACAATTTTAAACTATAATATCAGGAGGACAATATTCCTTGCAGATGATTTTGAGCAAGAAAAAGGCGGGGTATGAGATGCATGGCTAAATATAGACGGCATCATGTTAAGATCACATCATTTGGAGGAAATGCAATTATAATAGAAGAAGTCAAAAACGGTGCGACAAGTTTGTTGCTTGGCTTGCTCATACTATTTTAAGAAGACAAAGACACAGACCTCTCCCTGGCTTGCTCCTTTGACTAGCCCAGCAATGTCAACAAACTCGATAGAAGCAGGTACTGTCTTTTGAGATTTACTGATATCAGCAAGAACTTGCAACCTTGGATCAGGAACTCCAATAATTCCTACATTCGGCTCTATTGTACAAAATGGAAAATTCGCAGCTTGGGCTTTTCCATTTTCGACCTGAAGAACTTCAGAAACATCATAATGCGTCCAATGTATAGCAGAATCAGAAAGACGAATAAAGAAGACAAAACCGAACAATTACAACTCCACACCAAGTGGGTCAAGATATATAAAAGAAGATTGTACGTTGATTCACAGCCAAAGGAACACAAAGCGTAGCCTAATAGTTTTTTTTTTCTTTTTTCTTTTTTACTTTTGCACATATCCCTTTAACTCCAAGCAACACACAGCTTTTGGAGCAAAAGTGAAAGACAATAGGAATGTTTAGATGGATACCTGACTGCATTTTGTCAGGGCATGCGTTGCAAGTCCCATGAGAATACACAGAATATTAGAGCTACTATTTTGACATCAGGGAAAATCGAACCCTATTCAGACCCAGTGAAATCTGCTAAATGTAATTCTGAGCAAAATCAACTCCTACTCCATAACAGTAAGAACAGTTGAACACGAGTCCATCCATCATTTATATTTTAGGGCGGTGTATTCAGTAAACATCTCGAAGCTCGCATTTCACGTTCTTCTGTTTTGATTCAATAATACATTTGGAAGCTTTTGATACACTTCAAGCATGCAGAAGATCAGCAATAACCTAGAAATTCAAATAGCAGAGTATATGAATGTTTTCACAGAGGCAACAGTAAACTTCAACAAACTACATCTCAGAATTACGCAAGGTTGTCTTCCAGCTAGTAACTTTCAATTCATGCAGTCAAATCATGGATAA
Source organism: Drosera spatulata (assembly GCA_035668315.1). Taxonomy (NCBI): domain Eukaryota; kingdom Viridiplantae; phylum Streptophyta; class Magnoliopsida; order Caryophyllales; family Droseraceae; genus Drosera; species Drosera spatulata. The sequence goes on along the minus strand of JAOVYX010006986.1, from coordinate 23,140 downwards.
TGTCATAATGAGCATAAAACCTTCATCGTTAACATCAAACATTTTGCCTGCCGACATTAATATAAAACCTAAAACAAAATAACAGACCACAACAGAACATTGAAATCACGCATTGAGAGTCGGAAGCCCACGAAGGCCAAATTTTTGACCCAACCCTTCCATAGGGACCAATCAGGACATATCTATGTAAAATATGACAGCATTTTTGCTACAAATCCTACTATCTCTGAAGAATCACACAACTAAGTTATCTACTTATCTTCCAGTTACACTACCAATCACTTCAACTCAAACCGTTTATTCGTTAACCTTCGTTATCCTTAAGAGTAACAAAATCAAAAACCTATAGTGTGCATTGCAACTGGATCCCGCCAAGTGCAGGGTGTGGGGAGGTACTGATATATACAGTCTTACCCCTCCTATACTTATAACAGAAAGACTATTTTTCTGATATCCTCAAATGATTTCAGATGATAGGGGGAAGAGTTGCAACCAACATCACATATAATACGCAAAATCAAAAGGGGGAAAAGGAGGAGAAGACTGCTCACCACGGCATTAAAGAGAGTGGATTTTCCGACATTAGGGAGACCAACAATGCCGGCTCTCAAGCTCATACTGATCTTCGAACCAGACGAGAAGCTTCTGGTGCCGAGCATGACGACGCCGTGGTGGCCAGACATGCTTGTTGGAGAGTGAAAGAAGCGAAGAGGTTGGGTGAAGGGATGATGACGATGGCGACTCACTGCGGCGGGCACGAAATGGGTGCACGCGATTATTCTCGCCATTGTTGTGTTGGGTGAACGAACTATTGTCTGTTTTGGGGGAAGTCTGTAACCCTGCATCTTATCTATGTGTCATAGATTGTTATAACCTTTTTCTTACTAACTTATGGAACCCACTTTTCGTATAACTATCCCGTAGTTTCTCAAGAGATTCCCAACACGGTTAGCGGAGGAATCGGGGTTGATTTTAAACGTGTTAGTAAATTGATCAATTAATAGTAAAAATATACTGGATTGGTTTCGTGATCATAAATCTCTAGTTCTGAAATTTCTTCACAAATCTTAAAACTAGTATTGTAATATTCAATAAATCAGTACATCATGTGTGAAAGAATCTCTTGCTGTAATCATAAAAGCTAAATTAAAACTAGCTTCATTTTTTCCTTTACATACACGTTGTTTTCTTGACTTTTTTTTGTTATCAATATTTAATTAGTTGGTAATGGGTATGTTCTCATCGTTGAGAGAATAATCTGAGCTATCGCCCTTGTTCTTGTATTTGTGCTGCATATTTTAGAATGTTGATAATTTCTTGTGAAGATGAAGATTCCATACGCGAAGATCATAACTATCTCTTTTCATTTTGAATCTGCTTGATTGGTATTGATTAGCTTAATAAATAATATCTTATTTATAATTCTTGGGATGGGTCCCATTTCGTTGTATAATAATAGAGGATGAGTATTGTAGGTTTTTTTTTTTTTTTTATAAGATATCGTAGCTATCTTTCTAATGACACAATGTGAACCTGTCCAAATTTGTTGCTATCCCATTTTTATCCCTATCTATTTTTCACCAACATCTTACTCCTTATTTCATTTTTATTTACATCTTGCTCCCCATCTCAATTTCATATTTAATTTCACTCAATATCCTTTCATAATCCGATTATTTTATACAACTCTCCTCACAACCTGTCAAATCAACCTACCCTCACTCATTTTCCACCTTTTCATTTTGGAAACCTGAAATCCCCAAAATCACTCACTCATCTTCTTCCTCTGGCTCCTCAATTCATCCGAAACCACCACAATAAAAACCACCAATTTCTCTCCTACTCTCCATCTTATCCTCTCTTTATCTTCGACAAATTCATCATAATCTGCTCCATCTCACTCCGCGACGACCCCCTCGACCCTGCCGTCCAACTTCTTCTTCATGCGTCGAGCCGACACCTTCTTGTATAGTAGAATTTCTCGCAGATTATCGAAATCTGATAACCCAAATAATGCCATGAAAGGATTTGTTGAGATGAGGAGGAGATTGTTTTTTTCTCATAGTATCTCTTTTTGCATTTAATTTCAAAGCGATCATGAACTCGAGGGTGTTGGGGGTTGAGATTCAGTATATTGTCAGGTTCTGAGTCATGGATTTGGTGCGTATTTGTTTGTTGGGAAGATGATGGTGAGTACATATGGGGAATGCAGGTGTTTGGGATGCACGAAATGTGTAAAACGAAATGTCTAAGAGGAATGTGATTATTTGATGGGATACCGTTGACAATCTTACTTCGTGGAATGTTAAGTTGTTGGGTTATATAAAGACGGTGGATCTTGGGATAGAGAGAAAGTTGTCTTTACGTGTATGCAGGATGAATGTTTAATGACAGACTTGTGGGCACGTACGAAAACGGTGGACATGGGGTTGACGAGGTCGAAGACCATGCTATCCTTGATAAAGGACGAGCAATGTGTTTGGGAAGACGAATCAGAGAGTTGATTGTATGGTTGTTTATGAAAACTTCTAATTGCTTTCATTTTCGAACAATTTGGATTTGAAATGTTGCGTTTGAATACAAGCACTGCTGCTATTGTGGTGCTTTTTGAACATACCACTGTGGTTACTACATTGTATAAAATATATCTAGCAACTTATTATTTGTGTACTGCTACTGATAGGAATGTCCAATCCCTACAATTGTATAGAAATTGATTAACAAAACTTAGAAGTATTAGCCATGATGTTGTTAGTGCGATTAGGCTGGAAATTAGTTAGGTTTCTGCAGTTTAGGTCAAATGCTAGAGAGCAGATGGCCACAAATAGAGTGCATTGTGGGCCACAAGATGTAGACTGCTACAAAGAATTTCGATAAGGCAGCTAAGGCATGGATGGACAACAAAAGATCTACAAATGCTTTAGGATCTGGGATTAATCTTGCAAACAAGGGCCAACACTGCAATGCATGGATTGCATCAGATCTAGGAGCAGACAAGGTTGCAACAGTGACTGAGTGCACACAAGGTCTCAACGGTACTATGTGTAGAATGAGTTGCATCAGACTGGAGTGCTGTAGAGATGGTTGCTAAGGTTAGGGCAGAAGTCTGAGGATGAATCACATAGAAGATTTGAGATTCAGAGTCACAGTACGAGGACAAGAAAATATGAGCTGTCAACATCAGTGAAGGAGTCACATGTGACAAGTTGTCATCATCAAACCTGATACAGTCACGGGTTCATTTCCTCAGCCTATAAAAGGGGATCAAAGAGCTCAAGGAACAGTGCTTTTGAATGAAGAATTGAACGTACAAAGTATACAAAATCAATTTGAATTCAAACTGTTCAAGTGAGTTGAATTGAAGAAGAAGAAGAAGAAGAAGAAGAAGAAGAAGAGGGTTCACTAGTCTGCACTGAAGAACAGAAGCTGCAGTAGAGTCCAGCTAAGGATTTGTGCAAAGGATGTAGGTTCTTTTTCTTTGACAAGTTAGCTAGTTTGTAAAAGGGTTGCTTGTAAGCCAAAAACAATAAGATAGTGAACTCGTCTCTTGGATAAACTAAACTGGTCACCAAGGGAAGACTGGACTAAGCTCTTGATTATCACTTGATAACGAGTGCCTGAACCAGTATAAATCCTGTGTTCTTTATTGGCTTTTCATTGTTTTGAATTGCTACAACTGTTAGAAATCAATCACAATAACAAACAAAGACAAACTCTTAAAGTTTAGGTCTCTGCTGCATACATTCTCAGTAGTTTGCAAAGAAAATCGAAGTATTGAAATCTACTATTCCGCAATATTACACTGAAAAATTTAAAACAACCTATTCACTCCCTCTCTATGTTGTGTCTGTGGATCTTACAAAGCCTGACTTTCTAGACTTAAAGGTTTTGGAAAGAAAAGGTCATTTTTTTTTTGGATAAATTTCTATAAAGAAGTTACTAACAATTTATTTTGTGAAGAAATCATGGCTCCTTCAAAGATACCCAAATGCCCCAACAGTGGAGAGCCACCAGCATGCTCTTTTGACAAGTTCAATCATTGGAAGCTGAGAATGCTTGCACATCTGGATTCAATTGATGAAAGAATGCATGATGTGATCATAGATGGGCCATATATTTCAAAGATGTCAGATCCAGTTGATGCATCCTGGGAAGTAGACAAACCCAAGTCTCTCTAGACAAAAGAGGAATAGGACTTGGTGCTGGTGGATAGAAGGGTAAGAAATCAAATATGCAAAGCTCTTGATGATGATATGTTTGAAATAGTGGTTCATACAACCACTGTAAAGAAAGCATGAGACGCTCTACTGCTCAGGAATGAAGGAAAAAATGAAATCAGGAAAAACAAGAAGATGTCTTGATGAAGCAGTATGATTGGGTCTCAATGAGATTTGATGAAAACTTGGCCACCTTCTATGAGAAGTTCAATGTACTCATCAACAATCTCAAAACTTTAGGGAAGATTTTTGATAACAAGGAAGTCAACCTGAAGTTCATGAGATCACTTGGTGAGATCTGGTGAACAAAGACCACAATAATAAGAGAATCCAGGGATCTCGCTAAGGTGTCCTTGGCACAGCTTTATGGTGTGCTGCATACCTACAACCTGGAAGTTGAGCAAAAGAGACAAATTGACGAGGTTAGGAAGAAAACTTTGGCCTTGAAAGCTCAAGAAAAAATTCTGAAATCCATAACAGAATAGGAAACCAATGACACCTCGTCTGCAAGTGAATAGGCAATATCAGAAGAACTTCCACTGATGAGAAAGAAGTTCAGAAAGCTGTTCAAGAAGAAAAATCTCAAGAAGTACTTCTCAAACAAGGTCAAAGAAGTAGAGAAGGAGGTCTGCTACATCTGTGGAAAACAAGGGCACTTTGCTGCACAATGCAGACGACATACACCGGAATCGTCTGCACAAAGGAATAAGAAAGAATACAGCAAAGGGAACTCTAGAAGGAAAGAAAAGGACAAGGCCTATGCTGCAAAAAATATGGAGTGAGATAGACTCAGATGATGAAGAAACAATCTCAAATGCTCAGTTCTGTCTCATGGCAAGGAATGAAGAAAAGTAACAGGTATTTGATCTTTCTAACTCAGATGCCTCTTTGGAAGAACTAAAAGAGGCTCTTCAAGAAACCTCTGAGAACTTTATTACCCTTTCAAGGGAAAATAAAGACAATCTTGAATTGATTGCAAATCTCAGAGAGAATTATAAACTAGCATATGAGGAAATTGACAATATGTCAAATGATCTGCTAGTAGCTCAAAATGAGCTGAAAGAGTCACGTGAGAGGGTAAAACTTCACAATGCAGTAGTGGAAACACCCAGAAAGAAAAACGCTGAGCTTCAAGCTCAAGTGGACCATGCAATGGAAAGACCCTGAAACTACAGAAATTGCTAAACATGGGTCAATCCTCACATGGTAGGTCAAGATTAAGCTACAAGGACCGGTTGAATGACCTTTCGCACTCAAAAGTGAGTGAAAATGTCACAACCAGTCAGAAAGAGGTAAAACAGACCTCTGCAAAAGTCTTGCAGAAGCGAAAAGCCTTTCCTGAACAAAAAGAGCAGAAGAGTAAGGCCTCCGCTGCTCGAACCCAAAGGATTAAACCCTTGAGCAAAGTATCAGCTCGAACTGGTGCAAACATCACAATGTGCAAATGGTCTGGAATCATAATATTGAAATCAATAAAAGGCCATACATGGAGAAAACCAGTGTGGAATAATACTTCCAATACTACATGGAGAAAACCACATCTAAAGCCCGTTTGCACATGCAGAATGAAGCAGAAGAGGTGGAGAAACACTTGTAGACCACCTAGAGCAATAAGACCACGGGTCTACTGTTATACATGTGACAAATCTGGCCACAAATCATTCGAATGTTGGACACCACATAAGAAAATTATTCAAGTGTGGGTGCCCAAAGATAACAAATAAGGACCCATATTTGTGGGTACCATATACAAGTTTTCAATCTTTTATCACAGAAACAACAGGATAGAACATGGTACTTGAACAATGGATGCTCTGGACATATGACTGGGAACAAAAGCATTCTGAAAGATTACAGAAAAAAAGGACCCCTAGTCATCTTTGGAGGAGGCAAAACAGGTAAAACTAAAGGTTATGGAACCCTTGGTACAGGTTCTTTAATCTTCAGAGATGTTGCCTATGTTAAAGGATTAGAACATAACCTGCTGTCTATCAGTCAATTATGTTATAAAAATTATGATGTTTCTTTCACTCATGATTCATGTCAAGCAAGAGACAAAGTTACCAAAGAGGTCAAGCCGGTAGGAACTAGAAAAGACATTTATGCAGTAGACTTCAATTCATCTTAGTCAGCACAAATTACATGCTTTTATACAAAAGGTGCAGAAGATATAAACTGGCTATGGCATAAGAGATTAGCACACTTAAATTTCAAAACCATAGCTAAATTGTCCTCAGAAAACCTGGTGAGAGGACTTCCTCAAATCAATTTCAAAAAGGACAAGTTGTGTAGATTATGCCAAGAGGGAAAGAAGACTAGAGTGAAGAGGTGAATAAGGCTTTATGCTTTGATTACTTTGTCTGTCACCATTTATGATTTGTTGTGTCAAAATACTTGTTTCTGTTCTAGGCATATTATCTGCTATTAGACTCTATATCTCTAGTATTAGACATTTGATAGTCCTAGGAAGTGCTTGAGAGAGTCAGGGTTTTGAAGGAGAAAGGACTTCGTTGGAAGTATCGAGTAAATAACACTGGCTGAGAAGACTTCAGGGTACCAGAGTCTCATTGCTCTGGGAAGTTTACGGTATGTCTATATTCTGGGAAGACTGTTCTGATTACGGTGTTTCAGAGTTCTATGATATATGCTTAGCAAAGTTTTGAAGAGATCAGAAGACTTTGTCTCGTGATAACAGACTTCTGGGTTGAAGAGATTCAACAAACTGCAGAGTTGGAGCAAAGGAGTTCAAACAGACTTCTTTGCTAGGAACTGACAAAGGCTAACAGACTTCGGCACTGCATCAGACTGTGGCTTTACCATGGACGAATTCAACAGACTTCATCAAGATTTGCTGTGAAGACAGATGAGAAACTAAAGATCTGAATGTCCGTATAATCTATTTCATATTTCCACAACATCCAGGATCTATAAAAGGCGGATGGAGGATTCAGTTGAGATGCGAACTCATTCGTTCATTCATTCTTCAGTGCACATACTCTCTTCGCGAATTCATCTCAATTGCAAGCTTCAAGATTCAAGAACCATCCACTCTCAGTTCTCCCTACGAAGAAGCGACTTCTACAATTGGGGATTTTCTGAAATCCATCATCATCTTCGATTGATTGGATTTCATCTTTCGAGATTTTAACATTCTCCAAGAAGGAATTTATTTTGATGAAAACTTTGCCCCTGTTGTAAGACTGGAAGCAGTAAGATTGTTTCTTTCCTATGCTGTATATCCAGGATTCAAAGTCTATCAAATGAAAGAGTGCCTTCCTCAATGGAAAGCAACAAAAGGAGGTATATGTTGAATAACCTCCTGGTTTTGAAGATTTTGAACATCCACATCATGTCTACAGGTTAGACAAGGCATTATATGGTTTAAAACAAGCTTCAAGGGCATGGTATGAAACTCTCTCAACTTTTCTATGTGAGAATGATTTTCAAAGAGGAAAGGTAGATACCACCCTATTTTTTAAGAAGCATAAGGAGCATATACTCTTAGTGCAAATTTACGTTGATGACACAATATTTGGCTACACTAACAACAAACTGTGTGAAAGATTTGCTGCATTAAAGAAATCTAAATTTCAAATGAGTTTAATAGAAGAACTGAAATATTTTCTAGGACTTCAGGTAAAACAGTTAGAAAGTATGATATTTCTAAATCAAGCCAAGTACCTGAAGAACACAGTCAAGAAATACGGATTAGAAAATACAAGCCATATGAAAACGCCTATGAGCGCACTTGTAAAAATTGATAAAGATGAGAGTGGAAACCAAATAAGCTAAACAATATATAGAGGAATAATAGGCTCACTCTTATACCTTATTGCAAGCAGACCAGACATTTAGCACTCAGTTTGTGTACGTACAAGGTAACAATCTGATCCCAAAAAATTCTGTTACACTACAATAAAGAGATTCCTGAGATATCTAAAAGGACCTCCAGATCTGGGTGTATGGTATCCTACGGAATTAGATTTTGTACTAACAGGCTATTCAGAGGCAGACTTTGCAGGTTGTAGAGTTGACAGGTTAAGCACAAGTGGCTTATGTCAATTTCTTAGTGCAAGTTTCATGGTTCAGTAAGAAGTAAACCACAGTGTCAACCTCTATTGTAGAAACAGAATAATAGCTGCAGGAAGCTGTGCTGCACAAGTATTATGGATGAGGTCACAACTTGCAAACTACGGTATAATGTTTTCTAAAACTCCATTATTTTGTGACAACACGTCTACAATGACGATTTAAAAAACCCAATTTTTCATGCTAGGACCAAACACATTGATGTCACATATCATTTTATCAATATCATGTGCAAAAAGGTCACATTAAATTGGAATATATTCCAACAGAAAAACAAATTGCGGACATTTTTACAAAGCCTCTCGATGAGAGCAAGTTTATTCAATTTCGAGATGAATTGGGTATGATTGATTTGAATCAGTGAAATGGCCAAAATGCTCTATTGCTCTACTACACATGTGGAATACAGACCAGTATTATTCTTACTCTATTGCAGTTCTATTTTTGGAAAGAAATAACGTTTTAAAAATGATTGCCTACATATTCGAAGCAGTTAAAATCAATGACTGAATCTGCGCAACGGCTAGTTCTTAAATGGCAACGGTAAGTTTTTCAAAGAGTACAAATATGAAAAATTTTTCAACCAAAAATACTTTCTCTCTCTCACTCTAAGGACTCTAATTCTCTCTCTTACGCTGTACTGCAAATCCTAGTTTGCGAATCCTTAGAACTTATTTCACATACTTAAAAAATTGTTTCAATTTCATTGAAAATGGCCAACACTCGATCCAACACTCCATCCAAGAGCGACCAAGCTCAAGAGCAATGCAGCCCAACAAGAAAGATTGAGTTGCAGACGGGAAGGGTTCTTGATTTCGAGACGTTAAAGAACAAATCAGATGAGGTGAAGGAAATATCCGAGCTGATTCAAGATACAAGCCTGAAATACTTCTGCGAGAAAACAAGCAGAATATATGAGGAAGAAGTACTAGACTTCATTGAAATGTCTAGAGTTGCTGAGAATTTTCAAGGCATCACATACACATACACATCCACCAAGCGAGTTGGGATAACCATCACTTTAAACGACTTCGAACAACTATTCAGAGTTTCAAATGAAAGACCCAGAGATATTACAGCCTCTGTGGTAACTGATGGTAGGCACGCAATGGTGAGTGAAAACAGACAAAAGGAAGGGATATGGACCATGAAGAAATATCTGTCCAAGGAACACAAGCTGCTGCAGACGTGGTGAAGAAGGTGATTAGTCAAGAGAGTTCTCTAAAGGATCAGATCACCTCTAATCAATAGGAAATCATGTGTGCAATCCTCAAGGAGAAACTCAAGCTTTCTGACAAGAAGGGGAGGCCATGGACTATGGCCAAGCAGATTGATGTCTGTAAGATTGGGAAGTAGCCAATAGGCTTCTCAAAGAAACCAGCAGCGGTACAGAAGACAGCAAAGGCTGCAGACCAACCTTCCACGAAGGAGCCTAAAAAGGCTAAAGAGAAGTTGATCAAAAAGGCACCAGAAACCAAACCAAAGTAGGCAAGAGTTACGAGGAGAAAACTTGTCCTGCAGACCTCAGAAGAGGAAACAATTTCGGAGCTCCCTGCCGCAGAGCCTACCGAAATGGAGGCAGAAGCATAGTCTGCACCAACAGAAGAGTAGATTGAAGCTTGCTCTCAAGGACTAACAACCATCATAGCAATTAAGAGATCATCCTCAAGGAGTTTACCACCGAAGGAGCCGGAGTTTGCTGCACTTCATGATGCAAACATAGCTTTTAAGTATCTGAAGGCTGGTGCTGATGAAAACCTTCAAAAGCTCATCCTGGAAGCTCAGAGGAGTTATCAAGAAGTCAGGGAAGGACCACAAGCACAACTCAGGCAAGAGTTAGGTGCACAAGGTTACACAAGAAAGGAGATCAAAGCCATTGAAGCTAAACTCGCAAGGATGCAGGCTGAGCAACCAATGAGCACATCTACTACAGGCTCATTGACTATAAGGACTATTGCATCAGAGGCGTTTACAATAGCAATCATTCCTGTCCCCACTGCAGGATTGGAATTGGCTGTGGTTGAAACTGATCAGCCCTCAACTGCAACAGACGCATGGGCCACAACAACAACCAAAACAACACAATCTCCAGAAAAGGAAGAGATCATAAAGGCACTGTAGACTGTTCAAGCCATACAAGAGAAGGTTCGGGAAAATAGGGCCAAAACTGATGAAATGCTTGACAGGCCTCAGAAGGAAGCAATGATTCAACAGTTTATCAAGGAGCACAAACTTCCAATCAAAAGGAACTCTAAGGCTGCAAGATCAAAGCTCATTCCATCAGGACCAACAACAAGATACAGGATAAATGCAGATGGCTCGAGAATAGAATTAGGCATAATTGATGGCATGACAGAAGCACAGATCGAGCAGCTGGTTCAAATTCAATGAATTAAGGCCAACAAGAAAAAAGGCCCACTGAACCTTATATACTGTTCAGTGGGACTTTAGAGATCAAAGACTTGACCCTCAAAACAAGAATGCACAAACAGGCACAACTACAACATGTCGTTTGTGCACACTCCTGATGTGGAGGCTGAACTGAAAAGACTGGTTGACAAGCATGTTAGGGCAGCAACCTTGGAGATCTTTGATTACCTGTCAAGACCAATTGTCGGCAAGGCATCATCAGTAAGAGATGATGATGACGGTAATGATGAATTCCCATAATTAGAAGACCATGATGATGATGACATCATTTATGAGTTTGCTGAAGAAGGGATCTAGGAACAATCAATAATAGAACCATCTACTGCAAAGGAGCCTACAGCTGAGTTTCAAGCATCAGAGTCTACATTATCTGAATCAACAGAACAAAAGGAAACAAGATCAGAAGAACCTACGGCAGAAAAGGCAGAGGACAATGAAGTATAAATCAAGGTCGTTGTAGTAACTGAACCAATAGTAGAGGGATCACCAACCAAGCAGTCAGAAGCACCAATCAGGGATGCAGCAGAGGCTACCACAGAAGGAACTACTGCAGACTATGAACATATCACTAAGCAAGTGGAATTCACTCAAGTTATAACAATTGATCTCACTCCTACACAGGCAGAGGAAGTGATTATCGTGGAGGATGAATCACTGGAAACAACCTCGCTGTCAAGAGAGGAGCAGACTGCAGCAAAAAGCACCTTCAAAGGTGTCATTCTTGAGAAAATCAATAAACACCTGATGAGTGACACTCCCTCTGCTCAGGAACAAATGCAAAATCAAGATCTATCCCCCATCAACCTGGTGTTTTCACCTCCCTCCCCCTCCCCCCCCTTCATTTGGAATGGTGCAGACTAGGGCAGATCCACCATTAGTAGGATTCCCTCAAGACCTACTCTACAGTGGTAGATCTGACATTCAGATGATACCCCACACAGCAGCTAGAAGTCTGAGGCAATCCCTTGCAGACGTTGTATGAACTTCAGGTTGACTTCCTTGTTATCAAAAGTCTTCCCTAAAGTTTTGAGATTGTTGATGAGTACATTGAACCTCTCATAGAAGGTGGTCAAGTTCTCATCAGATCTCATTGAGATCCAATTATACTGCTGCGTTAGGACATCTTTCTTGTTTTTCATGATTTCATTTATTCCTTCATTTCTGAGTAGTAGAGCATCCCATGCTTCCTTTCCAATGGTTGTATGAATCACTATTTCAAACATATCATCATCAAAGAGCTTTGAATATTTGATTTCTTGCTCTTCTGTCGAACAACACCAAATCCTAGTCCTCTTTTGTCCAGAGAGACTTGGGCTTGTCTGCTTCCCTGTATGCATCAACTGGGTCTGGCATCTTTGGAATATATAGCCCATCTGTGATCACATCATGCATTCGTTCATCCATTGAATCTAGATGTGTAAGCATCCTTAGTTTCTAGTGATTGAATTTGTCAAAAGAACATGCTGGTGGTTCTCCACTGTTGGGGCATTTAGGTAGCTTTGGAGGAGCCATGATTTCTTCACAAAATAAACTGTTAGTAACTTCTTTGCAGAGATAGAAACAAAAGATATGATCTTTTTCTTTCCAAAACTGTTAATTCTAGAAAGTCAAATTCTGATACCAATTGTAAGATCCACGATACAACCTTGAGGGGGGGGGGGGGGTGAATAGGTTGTTTTAAATTTTTCAGGGTAATGCAGCGGAATAATGGATTTCAATACACTGAATTCTTTCCAGACAACTGAAGATGTGTGCAGCAGAGACTTAAACTTTGAAAGTTTTTCTATGTTTACTGTTGTAATTGATTTCTAACAGTTCTAGCAATTCAAAACAATGAAAGACAAGTAAAAGAACACAGGATTTATACTGGTTCAGATACTCGTTATCAAATGATAATCGAGAGCATAGTCTAGTCTTCTCTTGGTGACCAATTTAGTCAATCCAAGAGATGAGTTCACTATATTCTTGTTTTTGGCTTACAAGAGAACCCCTTTACAAGCTATCTAACTTGTCAAAGATGAAGAACCTAGACCTTTTGTACAAATCCTATTCTGGACTCCGCTATAACTTTTTGTTCTTCAGTGCAGGCTAGTGAACCCTTCTTCTTCCTGTTCTTTAATTCAGCTCACTTGAACAGTTTTTGAATTCAGATTGGTTTCGCACAATTGTATGTTCAATCTCTCGTTCAACAACACTGTTCTTTGAGCTCTTTGATCCGCTTTTATAGGCTGCAAAAATGAACCCATGACTGTGTACTTGACCTGATGGTGGTCACATGTGATCCTTCACTTATGTTGACAGCTCACCTTTTTCTGATCCTCATACTGTCACTCTGAACCTTAAATCTTCGATGTGATTCATCCTTAGACTTTTGCCCCAACCAAAGCAACCATCTTTGCTGCATTTCAGTCTACTGCAACTCAGTATGCACTCAATACAATTGAGACCTCGTCTGCACCCAATCACTGCTACAACTTTGTCTGTATCAGATCTGATGCAATCCATGCGTTGCTGTGTTGGCCCTTGTCTACAAGATTACAGATCCTGAAACATTTGCAAGTCATTTATTGTCCATGCATGCCTTAGCTGTTTAGCCGAAATTCTATGTAGTAGTCTGCATCTGGTGGCCCATAATGCTCTCCATCTGCGGCCGTCTACTCTCCAACATCTTACCTAGACTGCAGATACCTACCTAATTTCCATCCTAAACACACTAACAACATCATGACTAATACTTCTAAGTTTTGCTCATCATTTCTATACAACTGAAGAGATTGCACATTCCTGTCATGGTGGTTCTCCACTGTTAGGACACTTGGGTAGCTTTAGAGAAGCCATATTTACTTCACAAAATAAATTATTAGTAACTTCTTTACAGAGTTAAATCAAAAGAAATGACCTTTTCTTTCCAAAAACTGTTAAGTTTGGAAAGTCTTGCACTAATACCAGTTGTTAGTTCCACAGGTACAACCTAGGGGGGGTGAATAGGGTGTTTTAAAATTTTCAGTGTAATGCAGCAGAATATTTAATCAGAATACACTGATAATCCTTGCAGAGTGTAAGAGGTGTCTGCTGTAGAGACTTAAGCGTTGATGGCTTGTCTCTTTGTGCTGTTCAATTAATTTCTAACAGTTCTAATATGCAAAATAAAGTAATGCAAGATAAGAACTTAGGATTTTATACTAGATCAGACACTCGTTATCAACTGATAAATGAGAGCTTAGTCCAGTTTTCCCTTGGTGACCAGTGTGGTCAATCCAAGAGGTGAGTTCATTGTCTTCTTGTTTTTGGCTTATAAGATAACCCGTTTTCAAGTTTGTAACTTGCCAAAGGCAAAGAACCTAGACCATTGCACAGATCCTTCCTTGGACTCTACTGCAGTTTTGTTCTTCAAAGCTTGTCTGCACCCGATCACTGCTGCAACCTTGTCTGCACTCAGCACTGCTGCAACCCTTTTCTGCATTCCTGTGTTGGCTCTTGTCAACAGGATTGATCCTAAATCCTGAAGCATTAGTAGATCTTTTGCTGTCCATGCATGTCTTAGCTGTCTTGCTGAAATTTTTTGTAGTGGTCTGTATCCGGTGGCCACACAATGCTCTTCATCTGTGACCGTTTGCTCTTCAGCATCCAACCTAGACTGCAGATAACTAACCTAATTTTCCGCCTAAGCATGCTAACTATATCATGGTTAATACCTCTAAGTTTTATTCATCAATTTCTATACAATGGAGGGATTGCACATTCCTATCAGCCTCCTTAGTCCTCTCAAAACCATTGAGATTATTGATTTTCTACGCTTTTGGAGATCGGATCTCGCTGTAATGCTTTGGATCTCTTCAATTCATCATCATATCTTTGTTCTTCAATGTTTTATTATCTTTCTTTCTCTGTTCATTTACAGTTATGGTTGTGATGATGCGTGTAATGATGGATGAGATGATGATTGATATAATGAGTGAGTAATTATATAGTAGGGATAGATTAATGAAATTCTAGCTAATGCGGATTATGAGATAAGATAGATCACCAAAACCAGTTTCGTATATTAAGATTGATGCATGAAATCTGACCTTAATCCATTATATGTTATGGAATCAAATAGCTTGATCACCCATTGATGACATAACCTAACTATTAATCGCGCTAAGTGATTATATTGGTAGCAAAATAACAATTCATGATTTAAGCTCATTGTCATGACGTTATAATAAATTGCATGTGAACATGATAATTTAAGCTCATTGCTATTGATGTTCATGTTTGGTTTATTCTCTTTCTTTGATTCAATTTATTTATTTTTAGCATATACGAGCTCATCGGTATGTTAGGGATAGATAGATTAGGTTAACTATACAAACTCATTGGTAATTAACAATCTAGAGAATGTGAAACTTTATGCCTAAAGGCATCACAGCCAACCTAGCTAAGTAACGAATCTATATGATATTCATCCATGATCGATCCTAAAAAGTTAGAACGTAATTAGTCGACCTCCTTACCTTTTCATCACATAAGAAAACACCTCAATCCATTTCTTTCATAAGTTTAGATTATTTTAGTTTATATTCAGTCATTAAATTAGTTTCATCAGTAAAAAACCAAACTCCCCGTCTTTGTTGTCATAATTATAATAGTTCTTTATAGTGACTAAACAAGAAGAATAAATAATATTGCGACTGTCCCTGTGGGTTCGACCCTTACTTCCACTACTACATTATTTTAAATATTTTTAGAGTGAAAATGAGTGCATATAAATTCTAATTTGATGTGCATGCGACAACACGCATCAGGGTGAGAGAATGCAAACTTGGTTTATGGTCTATATGATGTTGTATTTGACTTTGTTTCTACCCGCTGGTCAGTTCCACAATCACTTGGTTCAGGGAATACAAACTTTTATGCTTCCGGTTTCTGAGATTCAGCTCTTCACACGACCCGTTTCTTCGAAAGAGTTGGTTCTCAGGTTCATGATCCTTTTTCATTTTTGCCAAATGTAACACTCCCTTCTTCATAGGCATCTAGTGAGAGTAACAATGATCCTTCTTCATAGGCATCTTGAGCACCTGCTGTTCAAAAATCAAGTACTACTACCTCTCACATTAGCCTGCAAAACAAGATTAGTTTGTTGATTTGGGAACCCACCTTTCGTTGGGTCCCTTACTTCTTACATTTAAATAAAATGGTGATGGAAGCACAAAATAATCTGCTTTGCGTTGCCACATAAAAGTTAGTCTCAACAACTTTATGCAATTTGACATAATCACTCTTAACACGTCCTTTAGAACCACAATGCACACAAATTTTTACATAAGGCAAATTAATGCATTTCTTTCTTTCATAAGACTTCCTTTTAATGTTTCTTTTAGATTCAAAGCCAAGTGATCGTGTGTTTGGTTTGTCTATCAATTTCGATGTATCTAATCTACCTTCTAGAGAGATTCAAAATGCCTCATTCGAATTAATCATGCAAACTTTGGTACTTAGTGTTGAGGCTTACTTTTTTCAGGTTCATTTCTAGAGGTGGATTTTTTATTAGTGCTTTCAGCTTTCACAAATGTGTTTCTCATGTCAAGTCTGCTAATCTGTAAGAGCTGGTTCTTGATGATGGACCGTATCTCGGCATTTTTGTTTTTAAGTTGTTTAACACCAAGTTTAAACTTGCCATTTTTAGCAGTAAGCTCTTCATTTTCCTATTTTAACTTAGTGTGTTCAACTCTCAATTCAGCAATATTTTCATCAAGAATATTCTTATCAGATAACAACTTTTCATGCATGTCAATGAATACAGTAAAGAATTTAATCAAGCTACTTTTAGGCAGAATATGAATATCTTTTCTAAGTGAATCGAAATCGCTATCTACCTTGTCATTATCTTCTTCGTCTTTTGTTTCTATCAAGCATTCCTTTGACATGTTGTCCTCATACACCTATTCCTTAGCATCTTCATCACTACTAGAATTGATCTTTACCGAAACTTCACAAGCCACAATTATAGCGTTTTTTAAATCAGCTTCTGCGAATCGCACCTTCCTTGATTTGAGAGAGTCGGTTCTTGTCAAGGAGCCGTCCCTTTGGAAGTTACCCGCTTTTCCATATTTAAAACATTGATCAGTACTAGATTTGGATGGTGAAGCAGTTTTAGGCTTAGAATCAGAAACCTTCCCTCGTTTGCTTCCAGAATCTTTTGTAACATCCAAATACTTCCTCGTTAGAAACATGAGGTTGTCTTCATGAGGCTGTGAAGATTCAGCTTCTTCTCCATGAGCCGGTTCTACTCGAAGAGCCAGTCCTTTGCCTTCCTCAACTTCTTCAATAGCATCATGATGCTAGAGAAAGCTCTCATATGTCAGCAATGAACTAATAAGATCATCGATCTGTATTTCTTCAAGATTTTTGGCTTCCTGAATCGCTGTGACTTTTGGCTCCCATGTTCTAGGAAAACTCCTTAGAATTTTGCGGACTTGGTTCTCCATTCCAACTGGTTGTCCCAACGAATCTAACTCATTTACAATGTCAGTAAACCTTTCATACATTTAAGAGATAGATTCATCTTTTCTCATAATAAACAGCTCATATTTCTGAGTTAAAAGATCAATCTTTGAACGTTTTACCTGATTGGGCCCTCATATCTTACCTGTAGCTTATCCCACATTTCCTTTGCAGATTTGCAAGTCAAAATTCTGTTGTACTCTTTTGAGGGTAAGCCCTATATGAGAAGCTGATAGAAATGTGCAATCCCTCCAAGTTGTATAGAAATTGATGAACAAAACTTAAAAGTATTAGCCATGATGTTGTTAGTGTGCTTAGGCTGGAAATCAATTATGTATCTGCAGTCTAGATCAGATTCTGAAGAGCAGACGACCACAAATGGAGAGCATTGTCAGCCACCAGATGCAGACTACTATAGAGGATTTCGACAAGGCAGCTAAGACATGCATGGAAAACAAAAGACCTGCAAATGCTTCAGGATCTGGGATTAATCTTGCAGACAAGGGCCAACAGAGCAATGCATGGATTGCATCAGATTTGAGTGCAAACAAGGTTGCAGCAGTGACTGGGTGCAGACGAGGCCTTAACGATACTGAGTTTAGACTGAGTTACAGCAGAGTAGAGTACAGCAGAGATGGTTGCTTTGGTTGGGGCAGAAGTCTGAGGATCAATCACATCGAGGATTTGGGGTTCAGAGTGACAGTACGAGGATCATAAAAAGGTGAGCTGTAAACATCAATGAATGGTCACATGTGACAAGCTGTCACCATCAGGTTATGTATACAATCACGGGTTCATTCCCTCAGCCTATAAAAGGGGATCAAAGAGCTCAAAAAACAGTGTTGTTGAATGAGAGATTGAACATACAAAGTGTACAAAACCAATCTGAATTCAAAAACTTTTCAAGTGAGCTGAATTGAAGAACAGGTAGAAGAAGGGTTCATTAGTCTGCACTGAACAACAGAAGCTGCAACAGAGTCCAGTGAAGGATTTGTGCAAAGGATCTAGGTTCTTCATATTTGACAAGTTAGCTAGTTTGTAAAGGGGTTGTCTTGTAAGTCAAAAACAAGAAGATAGTGAACTAACCTCTTGCATTGACAAACTGGTCACCAAGGGAAGACGAGACTAACCTCTTGATTATCAGTTGATAACGAGTGTCCGAACTAGTATAAATCCTGTGTTCTTTATTTGCTTTTCATTGTTTTGAATTGTTAGAACTGTTAGGAATCAATCACAACAACAAATAAAGACAAACTCTCAAAGTTTAAGTCTCTGCTGCAGACCTTCTTAGTAGTCTACATAGAACATTAGTGCATTGAAATTCACTATTCCACTGTATTACACTTAAAAATTTAGAACAACCCATTCACCCTGCCCCTCTAGGTTGTACTTGTGGATCTTATGGAAGCTTTTTGGCTTTTGTGTTTTTCTCTATTTTGGCACAATCATCCCATTTTTCTTTTGGTTTTGAAACCATCTTACCTTTATTACCTTTCATGTCAACCTTGAGTGGACCTGATTTGATGATTTGCCAAAGTTAAATGTTTTTCAACCTTTATGCAAGACTCCTTGCATTCCTTCAAGTATGAAAAGTAGTTACCGTCGAAGAGGGGTAGCCTTAGTGATTAGTGACCATCTCTGGGTTCCTGTGAAGACATAGCTAATCTCCATCTCACGTGCTTAGCGTATAAGAAAGTCAGGCGCTGATACCACTTGTTACTTCCTAGTCATAGGGAATACGAGGGGGGGGGGGGCGGCGGCTGTAGGGTGGAATTTTGAATTCTTGTAAAGTGATATACTAGAATTTTTTATGTGGAGATAGTTCTTTGTTAAGAGATGGTTCTCATACTTTCTAGATTCAGTTTTTCGTTTTATCTTCTACGTGATCAATTAGATAACAAACAATGCCGGAATAGTAAATTACAAGTAACACCAGATTTATAGTGGTTCGTCCCCAGCTTGGCCAGGGAGTTACATCCACTCTTCACACATAGCAATCGCACTATGTAAAACCACTTTGCAAGTACACCCTTGCTCTCTTTGCTCACAAATCACACACTGCAAGACTTCACCTGTAGTTCCTAACTCTAGGACACTTACAAATCTATTTATCCTACATCCTTGACTAGGAAAAACTCAATTACGGACTCACCCTAGTGACTGTACGACCTATACAAACCTAGATCCAAGGTTCTCACGCAACACAACACTCCACGAGTGTGGTTGGACAAAGAATTTGATAACAAATCGACTCAACAAAACATGCACACCTGATACCTCATTCAATCAATGTAAGCATGAGCACCAAAGGTTGAATTTACCTTAGATCTTCATATAAAACATTAAATCCAAACCTTCTAAATCACCATATGTCAGTTGAAAGCTTTTCCTTATTGAAAACACTTAAAACCATTCTGTGTAAAGATCTTTGTGATTCGTACTCTTCAAAAACGTCTTTCTATTTTCTTAAATAATACTCTTTGAAGAACAAAGAGTGGAGAGGTGGAAGAACGTGGGGGAAAACAGAAAATAATTTGATTAAAATCCTTTTCCATATTCTCCTTAGATTTAGGGATATTTTCGAACCAACAAATGGCTTGCCAATTCATATCTCCACTTAAAACGTTTCTGGTTTAAAAAGATATCTTTTTCGTATCAGAAAATCAATTAAATATCTGGTAAATATCTTTTTAAAACATGATAAAAAAAACCAGGGATTTATAACAGAATCTGTTACTGACACAAGAGATGGTTCTTCGTAAGGATCGACTCTTGCAAAAATATTTTTCCTTTTGGTAGTTCAATAGTTCCTAAGTGCTCATTATTTCGACTAACTAAACAAGACTACCATCTTGCAGACACTTTACAAGACACTACACAACTGATCTCCATTTTGCATCTTGTAGCTCTTGTATTTGATCTTGTGTTGCTTCACGATCACTTAAGGTTTTGACTCGATCCAAGATCTTCAGTTCATCCATCAAGACTATGATCCAAGAGTCTTTGGCCATCTCCTTTGCAGGACCAAATGATCATCTAGTCCATCATTTCCTTGATCCAAGATTCCATGAGATCAATCAAGCTCCAACCTAATGTTGTGCCCCTAAGCACAATAAAACTCAAAACAACATCAGTGCATTACTGTTTGTTATCATCAAGACACATGAGGTTTAATAGAAGAACAACACGAGGTGAACTGATGATTTCATCAAAACACACGTATACAGACTCTTCAACTAGTCATGTTCTTTTATTGTAGAGTCTAAATGCCTTACTAGTTGTGGAGTATCCTAGGAATATTTCTTTATCTGAATTAGGATCAAATTTTCCTCGGTGTTATTTCTCATTATTTTGAATATAGTATTTGTAGCCGAATACGTGAAAGTACTTGACACTTGGTGTCTTTCCTTTCCATAACTCATAAGGTACCTTTTGTTCATCTTGTGTATAAGACACCTGTTTAGGACATATCATGTAGTGTTTACTGCATCTGCACAATAGCTCTTAGGTAAGTCGGCATCTGAGATCATGGTCTCTATTAATGTTCATTTTTTCCTCTCAGCCACACCATTTTGTTTTGGTGTTCTAGGTGTAGAGACGTTGTGTGTTATGTTGTGAGCATCACAGTATCTGTCCACTCCAGACTAGTCAAATTCTGTTCCATGATCACTTCTACTGGCAATCACATCAACTCCCTTCTCATTCTAAATTTGCCTAAGAAAGCTAGTCAGCAGACTACAGGTCTCACTTTTCTTATACATGAATATCACCCAAGTGTATCTTGAGCAATCATCTACAACTGCAAGTGTATATTTCTTCATGCTTATACTTTCCACTTCCACTGGTCCAAACAGATCCATGTGGAGGAGTTCAAGAATTCTAATGGATTCTGTAGAATTCACAGGTTTGAAGCTGATCTTAGTCTGCTTTCCTTCTTGACAGGATTTGCACAGTTTATCTTTCTGAAACTTGATTTGAGATAGACCTCTCACTAAGTTTTTTGAGGAAAGCTTAGAGATTGTTTTCAAGTTGAGATGTGACAGCCTCTTGTGCCATAACCAATTTATGTCCTCAGATTCATTTGCATAGGAACAAGTGATCTATGCAGACTAGGACATATTGAAGACTACAAGATAGATGTTTCCTTTTCTGCAGCCTACTAGTTTGACTTCTTTGGTTGTTTTGTCTCTTACTTCACATGTGGCCTTTGTAAAGGAGACGTCATAATCCTTGTCACATAATTGGCTTACAGACAGAAGATTATGTTCTAGTCCTTTTACATAGGCTACATTTCTAAAGATTAGGGAACGTGTACAAAAGGGTTCCATAACCTTTAGTCTTACCTGACTTACCTCCTCCAAATATGATCGGGGACCTTCCTCTTTTCTGTATTCCTTCGGCAGACTTTTTGTTCCCAGTCAGATGTCCTGAGCATCCACTATCTAAGTACCAAGTTTTGTTCTGATTCTCCTGTATGAAATTCAAATCTCACACAAGGTACCTATAAGCATGGGTCCTTATTAGTTACACTTGAATGATTTTCTTGTGTAGTGTTCTGCATTTGAATGCCTTATGATCCTTTTTGCCACAACTATAGCATATGACCTCGGGTCTTGCTATCTTGGATCCTCTGCTTGGATTCTTCATTTCCCTATACTGCATGTGACATATACAGTAGGGTTTAGGGTGTGGTATGTTCTATGCAATATAGGAGGCTTTTTTCTATATTGAGTAATTTGATGCATATTGGGATTTCGAGGGTCCATAACCTGTTCTTCTATAGAGCATAGCTTCCTTAGGCATGATAGTATGCATTACTTGGGGTTGTTTCACCTTGTGCTTACCTGGAGCAGCAGAGATCTAAACCTTCTTGGTTTAAGGAGTAGAGCCTTGACTCTTCTGCTTATCTGCAGTAGAGGTATCACCTGAAAAGGTGAATCAGACTTTATGCTTTGATTACTTTGTATGTCACCATTTATGATTTGTTATGTCAAAATACTTGTTTATGTTCTATGCATATTATCTGCTATTAGACTCTATATCTCTAGTATTACACATCTCATTATCCTAGGAAGTGCTTGAGAGAGTCAGGGTTCTGAAGGAGAATGGATTTCGTTGGAAGTACCGAGTAAATCAGAATGGTTGAGAAGGCTTCAGGGTATCAGAGTTTCATTGCTCAGGGAACAGAGTTCAGATGAAGATTGGGAAGTTTACTGCACATCTGTATTCTAGGAAGACTGTTCTGATTACAGTGTTTCAGAGTTCTATGATATATGCTTAGCAAAGTCGTGAAGAGATCAGAAGACTATGACTTGTGTTAACATATTTCTGGGTTGAAGAGATTCAACAGACTGCAGTGTTGGACCAAAGGAGTTCAACAACTTCTGTGATTGAAACAGACAAAGGCTAACACACTTCGGCACTACATCAGACTGTGGCTTAACCATGGACGAATTCAACAGACTTTATCAACATCTGATGTGAAGACAGATGAGAAACTAAGCATCTGAATGTCCATACAACCTACTTTATTTTTTCAAGACATTCAGGATCTATAAAAGACGGATGGAGGATTCAGTTCGGATATACAATTTTCATTCATCTGCACACATACTCTCCTTGCGAATTCATCTCAACTACAAGCGTCAAGATTCAAGAACCATCCACTTTCGGTTCTCCCTGCGACGAAGTGACTTCTACAATTGGGGGATTTTCTAAAATCCATCATCATCTTCAATTGATTAGATTTCAACTTTGGAGATTTCTACATTCTCCATAGTTCTGTGAGTTTTATAGATACATTCATTCTTTCTTGATACGATTCGTTGAGTGATCCAGAAGACTCATAGGTTGAGAGGTAAAACCTGAAAACCTTTTTTAAATCAGTTGTTATCATGATATTGTGTGGTACCAAG
>JAOVYX010006975.1:0-36217 GCA_035668315.1 Drosera spatulata | reverse complement strand
ATTGAAGCTAATCTAGTAGAGAAAGCTCCTTTGACAAAAAATCAGATAAACGCTATCACTATGTGAAAAAAATTAAGTGACTGTACGGAAGCTTCATTGACTGTACACAAAGCCCACTAAATGTACAAAACCCACACGGACAATCATGCGCCCATATGTTATTTATACGTATATGATTGTTACTTGCAACACATATCATTATTTGAAAAAGATAATTTCAAAAAATAACACTTTGGTCAATCTGGGACGGAGTTTTTGAAAAAAATCATGTAAATCCAGGTACATTGGCCTGGCCACTGGCCATATCCCACACTAGCGGCTTGTCATGGACTTCCAACTTGCACCTAAATGATGATTTTAGTTGCACCTCGCAATGAGCACCGACCATTTTCCCTTGAATAAAACTTCTGCAAAGAATTTTGAAAAGTCTGCCGTTGAACTGAGTGCAGAACTACTCGGATCTTCCACATTCAAATCAAATCAATTAGTACTACTTGGACTTGTGACTTGGAAAAGTAGACAAAGTGGGTTCCATTGCAATGCGAAATTTCCAGGTCAGGTTCATGTATGCTGTTCTGCAATTTCGCCATTTCTACGCGAGTAGTTCTACGATATAAACTCTCAGCATTGAATCAAAACTCTGATTTCCATATTGAGTCCCGCATGGCAGAGATCTTTGGGTAGTTGTCAAGATTGAGTTTTGGGGTGTGAATTTGAGGTTTTCGAATGTTGAAGAATTTGTATGTCATAGTTGTGAAATTATTGTACTGTTTTTGTTGTCATTTGGGTTTGAATTTAATTTAATTAGGGTAGAAGATTGATGCATTTGCTTATCCTTTTGTGTTTCCTTTGTAAGTGTAGTGAGTAAAGCACAGGGAAATAAGAATTAGAAAATTATGGTAGAGGTAGATGAATCATAGGTGAAAAGTTCCTTAGTTTTGGATACCACTCACCATCAACCAGGGGAACTAGCATGGATGGAGTATGCATAGTATAAATTTTAGCGACAAACTAAGGCTGTCGGTTTTACTTTCCTCCTCATGGGTATAGCATCGTGTGGCCTGTTGTTTTGATTAAGTTTTATTGTTTGCTCGTTGGGGTTATGTGTGACAATCTGCAGATTCAACTTATAAGGAGTGAGTTGAGAGTCCCAGAATTGCGTATGACGTCGCAAAAAGTTTTCCATCTTACGTGCTCCATTGTAAATGGAGGTGATTTGCCATTGTTCTTACAATTGATTGCATTTGTATATCGGTTTCGTCTTTTGTGTTGGTATCTATGGTTATCATGTTGCAGTTCGTGCTGTTGTATTCGGATTTCACAAATATACATTTTCTTTGAAGCCCATGGTAAGTTTCCTTATCTAACTAATGCCAGTTTCTCTTTGTACATTCGGTTCAAGCTATGTTTTTTAGAAAGTGCATTTCATGATGCAATGTAAAACTTGAATTTGTGAAGATAGTAAAATAGTTGAAGTGTAAATTGTTCATGTATTAGTCCGTATTAACTTTAACCAGCATTAACTTTCTCCCGTATTAACTTTAACCAGGTTCTCACATCGGTACTACTAGACCTGCCTGGGTTGTTGTCCTTTACCACGTACACGTTTCTAGTTCTCTTCTGGGCGGAGATTTATTATCAGGTTAATGGTGGTTGCTGAACTTGTTACGGTCTTTAAAAATGAGTGTATTACTGTTTAATTATTTTTTTATAATTATGAGTTTATCACTGTTTGAGGCAAATGTTTTATAACTCCACAGGTTTGAGTACTTGGTAATTGGTACGTAATAACCGTCGATTACGTTTTGGTGATACATTTGATATTAAGACGAGTATTCCGAAGAATTATTAGGTTTAGAGTATGAGCAGGTAATAGTCTTTGGTGAAGTAACTCTGCTAGGCAAACATTTTTAAGTAAATGATTCAAGAGTGATCTTATTGGAGCTAACGCATCGTGTTGGACAGGCCACAAGTCTCCCGACGGATAAGCTCCGGACTGTTTATCTTTCTGTGAATGGCGGAGTTTATTTCATACAGGTAAAAGAATCATTCTTTCAGTATCATGTTGCAGAGTTGATACTATTTTGCGTGTTCTCATCAATGTGAAGAAAGTACGAAGTTCATATGGCAAGAAATTCGTGCATATGTAGCGCTTTCACTGCTGTACTTCTCTAATTCGTATATATTTTGTGCTTTCTAATCCTGCATTACCTTCTTTAGTGCAGCTTAATGAATACATGTATGAAGTGTTGTGGTGTGATTCATCCATCATGATCGATCCCCTGATATAAGTCATCCCAGTTCATTTTTTTTTTCTTGGATTTCGGTGGAAATTATGAATATTCCTCTAAGGATGGGATACCCTTTATCTTATCTTCGTTTCAATAATAACAAATCAAGCCTTTATCCCATCAAGTGAAATCGAGTACATGAATACAACGACGTCATTTCAATCTATCATGTACATCATCATTTTCTGTCATCATCATCTTCTGTTATCATCAAGCCTTTATCTTCGTTTCAAGAGGAGTTATTTTCCCTTCGTTGTTGATTTTTAGAATATGGCTGTCCAATCAGGGATCCTTTGATTGGTAAAGTTGTTATCTGAATGTCGGTGCAAATGTCCTTGTTGCATATGCTGATTAAGTTTTTCTTGATTTCAGCTTTGTATCTGGATCTACTTGTGGACCGATTACAGTAGTGTTGTTGTATGCATTGGGGAAGTATTTACCGCGGGTTAGTATAAAGTTCCATTGCTACCATGGACATGTGCTAGTTTTCCTGCCGCTTTATTTACATCACTCCATCTTGGATCTCTTCTTCTTCTTACCCTTTTTTTTTTTCTTTCTTTCTTTCTTTCTTCCTTTTTTTCTTGTTTCTTGTTTTTTTTGTTTGCAGTTGCCTCATTCGTAGCAGCTCTCAGCTTCTTGCTCTATGGTGGAAGGCAAGTGCTCTCCTTTTTTGGTCAGACAATTATTTGCTATGAATTGTTGACTATTCTTGCCTGCTATGTTGCATTTTTACTCAGAATTGTCACCTGTGTCAACATCATTGTTCTGTTATCAGGTTATTCTTCATGCTACTACGCTTTCCTTTTAAAACTAAAGGTCGAAAAGCAAAGCTCCGTGAGGTTTGTGCTATTTTCAGCCCCCATAAGCTTTTCTTCTTCACATGGTCATTGTATAATTCTTGTCTAAATTCTGAGAAATAGTGTGTTGTTGTATAACAAGTGCTCACATCGGTTGAACCATTCGTCGATATATTCGGATAGATTTTGTCGGACTATAAAATGTCGGAATTAACAAAATAACTAAACTATTTTAGAGAGAGTGAGATTTTTTTCTCTTAGAAATGTGTACATGACACCTTACAAATGAGCTTTATTTATAGAATTTAAGATAATTAATTAACACCTAATTTTTTCACCTAATTAAGGTGATTAGGTCTAATTAATAGGTAATTAGATATGTCCTTTTAATAGCTTCAAAAATAGATGAGATCTAAGAAATATATCTAGGTTTAGGTGTAAATATATTATTTTCAAAGGATAATTATTTTGAGTAATTTACAACACTTTCCTTTGATGTATTTATTGTCTTTTAAGATTATCTCGTTCAAATTTTATCAGGAAAAATCCAGTGGGATGAAAACCTAGGCGAAGGAAAAAGAATACAATCTCTTTCTCAAACAAAACTCTCTTAAACATTGGAATTTTTTTAAGGAGATTATTAAGTATTCGTATTCCTATTTTGTGTCGGGGCCTCATAAAAGTTGCTCCCAATAATGCCTTTGTGAATAAATCTGTCAAGTTATCAGTTGAACGGATTTGTCATATATCGATGGCCCCATCCTTCTGAAGATCATGTGGCCAGAAAAATTTTGGTGATATATACTTTATTCTGTCGTCTTTGATGTAGCCTTCTCTAACTTGTGCAACGCAAGCTGCTTTATCTTTTTATAAGGTTACGAACTTTTCACGGACTGAAGGCATCCCACATGATTCTTGTATATGTTCTATCATGGATCTCTCTCGTGCATTGCAATAAGCTCTGAATGGTTGGAAGATATTGCTATAAGAGTCTGTTTCACCGATCTTCACGATATTACAGTATCTTCAAAAGTAAACACATAATTTGTTTGTGATCTTGATTTATGTGGATTTGATAAGTACCCAACATCTATAAATCCAATTAGTGTGGATTTCACTTCTCTTGAATAAAGTAGCCCCATATCAACGCTTCCACGAAGATATCGCATGACATGCTTGATTCCATTTCAGTGAATTCTTGTTGGAGTTGAACTATACTTTGCTAGTAAATGAACCGTAAAAGCAATGTTCGGCCTTGTGTAATTAGTTAGATACATAAGCGCACTAATTGCACTTAAATAAGGAATTTCAGATCCTAAAATGTTTTCTCCCTTTTCTAAAGATCAAAACTCATCTTTCTTGATATCTAATGATCTAACAATCATTGAAGATGTCAAGGGATGGACTTTATCCATATAAAATTGAGAAATGATTTTCTCAATGTATACGATTGATGGATAAAAATTCCACTTGTTAAGTGTTCAGCTTGTATGTCCAGACAGAATTTAGTCTTGTCAAGATCATTCATTTCAAATTCACTTTTTAAAAGTGAGGCTGTATTTGTGAGATCTTGTGCAGTGTTTACATGATTGACACAACGATGATAGTAAAATCATCTTGTGATTTCTTTATAAAGACACATGGACATACATCATTATTTTTGTATCTCAATTTAATCAGATACTCACTGAGTCGATTGTACCACATACGACCAGATTGTTTTAACTCATACAACGATCGTTGTACTTTAACTGAGTATAACTGAATAGATTTTTGTGCCTTTGACACATTTAATCTTTCATGAATTTCTCATGTAGATATCTTTATTAAGGGCTCCATATAAATATATCGTCACAACATCCATGATCCTGGTTTCAAGATTTTCCATTGTTGTCAAAGCGATGAGAAAACATAAAGTGATTTCAGCCATTATTAGAGAATATGTTTCTTCATAATCTGCATCAGATTTTTATAAGAATCCATGGGCTACTAATCTGGTCTTATATCTCACAATCTCATTCTTTTTGTTTCGTTTTTTAGCGAAAATTCATTTATTTTTAACAAGGATAATGTCATTTGGTGTCGGAATTATCGAGCTAAACACTTCCCTTTTCAGCAAAGATTGCAATTTTACCGTGATTGCATCTTTTCATTTTGTCAATCCTTCCTTTGTTTATATTCCTAGACTCAGAAGTGTTCAGGAGACATCAATTTTTGATGCAATAGCATATGCAAATATGACATGAACAATGACATCTTATTGATCCTATACTTGATGTGTATGCGCGTAATTGATCGAGATCTCTTGATTTTCAGGTTGTGTAATCTCATTAAGGGCATTATCCTCTTAAGGGGATAATTCTTTCTGTGAAATTTTTGTCTCTTCTAGAATATTTTATATATAATATTTTTACCACTCCTTCTATTACGTGGTATAGTGCCTTTTGCACTTGTTGGTTTTTCACGCTTCAAGCGTGGTTTATCATTAACAATATAAGTCTTAATGAGGTTTCTACTAAAATCCTTCTCTTAAGATATGCCTATTCTTGATGACGCATTTACTGCAGGTATATACGACTTCACAACTTTACTTTTATCATTAAATGCATCAAGTATTTGATTTGTAATATCATGTAAGTGAATAATTCTTTTTTTTTTTTTCACATTGATTTGTACGCATATCTAATCCATGCAAACCCCTTACCACCCAAGAAAAATCTTACTTGGTTTAGATAAAACATTGTTTTTGTCCAAAGTAAGAAATAAAGTTTCATCAAAATGACACTTTGCAAAATATGCCGTGAAAAGATAGCTTTCTTTGTGGACCCTTCTTAGTTCGTTGTGATGATGTAATAAGAACATGTACAGGACATAAACAAAATAGATAAAAAATATTTGGTTCTTGACCTTTAATAAGGTGTAATGATGAGAACTTATGATAAGTCGTTAGCCTAATGTAACGCTCCGAAATCCGACATGTTCGGCACGTGACGTTATGTCGTCGTAAATTCACTCCATGACAAGGCCAAGTAACTCAAACGGATTTAAAGGTATAAAAGATAAGGAAAGTTACGAAATCATTATCATTATAAATCCAAATGATGTTATGCAAACCCAAATTATATTATATTAGCTCATAAATACATTGTTCAAATGTCTACAAGTGTTTCCCAATCAAATTATTTCATGTAGCGTTTATTACATATTGAACAGTGAGGTAATTAACTATATGCATTAAATCTCACTCTAGCGCTTTAGTATCGCCCTGTGATGGATTTGCAAATAAAACACGTAACCCGTGAGCTAAAAGCTCAGCAATCAAAAGTATATCTATTCGATTTGTAGGGTACTCCCCTGACTATGACGTCGATCAATGAGTACCTGTAAAATATTTTCTAGTAGTCACAGGAAAATATGGACGTCATATCAAACTATACACGTAATGATAGGTTATACGTCTTTGTCCTCTTTTATAGTTTTTTTTTACTTATTTAACCTAGTCCGTGTCCCGACGTGAATGATAGAACTCAATGAGGACAAAAGAAGAAGAGAGATTTTTGAGATATAGACACTGATTTGGGCCAAGTTCTCAGTCACATATCATCCACCAAAATCATTTGAAAACCCGTTATCTTTTGTGAAAATGTTTCTAGTTTTCATAAATACTATGCGTGATTTAAGTTCGCGGTCTAAAATCACTACGTCTTTTGTGTGTATTTCGGTTTGCTAAACTCTTACTTATACGTCGAAGGTCCCCTGTAAAGGGCAGTCTTACACCCGATCGGCCGATGTTCTGACCCACGATTTCTTATCGCTGCGCATACGAAGAGGACCACACTTGTTCTCTTATTAGCTAGATTTAACGTCTGATCCAGTCAAGTCTGCTTTGAACACTCGTAGAGACAAAGAACCTGATCCCGAAAGATTCACCGTATGACCTCATCGACGATTACGGACTTGTTCGGCTATCTTTAGTTTGTTATAATGTTTATTATAGTGTTCCTTAAATCCATACTTTCTTTACTGTTAAACATAGTGATCACAGAGTTTACCCACTATTCTTCTGTATTTCTGTCTTTCACGATATTACGTCATATTAGATGTATTGTTTGGTCACGAGGGCGTTTGCTTCATGTTAAATATCCCGACCTCTGGGGCAGGTGACCCGGCCTCTGGGATGGGTGTTTCAGAATTCTGTCCATTATGATCTTTTGACATGTTTAACTCTATATTCAAAAAATATTTCGTAAAATTTTATATAAAATAGACTCTATAATCTTTTCATAGAATTAGAGTTTTTATCATGAAGGATTATCAATAATTTCAGTTAATTCGTTAAAGTTTATCATTTTTGCTGGACTGGATAGACTGACGTTCGTTCACTAATCAACTTATAACTCATTGCATACAACTTCAAATTAAGATTTACAAACTGTTCTAAAAACTAGAGTTAAAGAACTTTCCAGTGATATAAGGCTCGTTTTCTAACTCTTACTGAGTGATTCTGAATCAAGTTACAAAGTTAGTTCTGTAATCAGTTTTTTTTATAGATTAACGTATCCAAATATTATGATTTATATCTTAAGATTCACAATTGTATATCATGATATTTTAACTTCTTAGAAACTAAACATATAAGACTTCAACATATATTAAAATCAGAATTTATTTCAAATCTTATAATTTTCCATTCACACATGAAAAACAGAACGGATCGGAATGGGGTTTGGTTACCTCTCGAGCGTTTTTTATGTTTGAGATTTTGTTTGATGATAACTCTCACTTTACACGTCGGATCTTCACACTGTTAAATGTGTCGGGTTTCTGACTTCGTCTCGATCGTCGTGGTAGTCTTGGATTAGAGATCCGCTTAGTCTAGAGTAAGATCCAATCAAAATAATGTGAGTTTTGAAGTGATAATCGTGTGTATGAAACTTAAATTCGTGATAATTTGTGATCCGGAGATCGGATTAACATGCCGTTCGTGGTGTTGGATTTTTTGATTCGTCCTTTTCGTCATGACTATCAATCCCACTGATTTTGATGGAGTGTGAAAATATTGACGCGATACAAAGTTTATGTGTTATGTGAGGGAGAGTGTGAGTTTGTGAGAAATGAGAGAATGATGGTGAGAAGAGGAATTGAGTGAAAGATTGATGATTGAAAGAAGGTGGGTTGTGGTGGTGGTGATGGTGATGATGGATGATAAGTGCAAGGTGGTTGTGGTGGTGGTGGTAATGAATGATGAGTGTGAGGTGGTTGTGGTGGGAGATGATGAGTGAGTAGTTGTGAGTAAAAATGATGAGGGTAGAGTTGTGAGTGAAAATGATGAGGGTAGAGTTGTGAGTGGGATGCGGTGTGGATGGTGAGTGATTAATGAAATGAAGAAAAGAGTGAGTGGTGGGATGTGGTGTGTTGGACGTATTTATTTAGGATAATATGGTATTTCATATATCGTATTTACAAAAATCTCGTATAATTTTACCTCCAAAAATTATTTCGTTCGGACCATAACGTTCCAAACATTTTATTAGAACATTCTATCGAAGAAAATATTATTTTTGTGACTAAAAATTTTACAGTTGTACGCGAGACTCTTAACTCTGTAACGTTCGTTACGTGTGTCACACTTTATAATTTTCGTTACTTGTCGTATTTTTCATCCCATTTTATTATAAACATATGCTTAATATATATATATATATTTAATATTTATTCATCCCAAAATTCTCGGATATTACACCTAATAAGAATAAAACTTGCAGCATGTAATATCGCATATTCCTAAACACAGATAGACAACTTTGTTTTCATGAGTAAAGGTCTAACAATCAATTGGATTTTTTTTATCAATGACTCGATTAAATCATTTTGTGTATGGACATGAGAAACATGGATTCTATTGAGATACCTACTAACATGTAATATTCATTGAATTCTTCAGTATTATCTAGACGAATAGACTTGATGTGGCTGTCTAAAAAATGAACTCGTAATTTAATAATTTAAGTAAGAAGTTTGGAAAAGATAACATTACGGATAGAAATAAGACATACATGAGATCATCTTGTAAAAGTATCAATCAAAACCATGAAATATCTAAATGGGTCAAATGATGGATGAGTTGGACCATAAATATCTCCTTTAATCCTCTTAAGAAATGAAGGTGACTTAAATGATAGTTTTGATGAAGAAAATTTTGTGATTAACTTTCCTTGTGAACAACGAATACAATGATAATTGTTATTTTTCAAAATATTTTTTTGATTCTTAAGAGGATGTCCATTGGTATTTTCGATGATATGACGTATCATCGTAGTATCTGGATGAGCAAGTCGTTCGTGTTATAACAAAACTGTGTTAGGATTAATGGACTCCATAACACTATACGACTTAATAACCTTGATTTTGAAAAAATACAACTCAGATGAAAAAACCAAAAGTTTTTCAAGGATTTGTTTGTTTTTAGAAATGAAAGAGGTTACATAAAGATATTATTTTTCATCTTTATTTGTATTTTCTAAATGAAAACCGTTAAGAAGAATATCCTTAAAAGTTAAAAGATTTTTTTTATTTTTGAGAATATAAAGCATGCTTGACATGGATTTGCATATCATTTGGTAATGTAAAATGAACACTTGCAAAACTATTGATGATCTTTAAAGTGTCAAAGATTGTATTCATATTTACTTCACCCATCTTTAAATTTGAAAAATATTTCTTATTTTAAAGGATTGTATGAGTCGTTGTACTATCAACAATGTGCATACCTTTCATGATAATTCTGTAAATAAAATCCTTATTACTCCCCCTGTCCCAAATGAATTACAACGCATTATTAAAAAAGGATGTTCCAAATGAATTACAACATATTATTAAAAATGGATGTCCCTAGTGAATTACAAGATATTATTAAAAACGGATGTAGCAAATGAATTGCGATGTTTCCATAAAAAGTAACCTTAAAAACTTAAAAAATTCAAAATACCTCTACTTTATATTACATCATTATCTTTATCATTAATTTTTCTCTCTGTATCAATTCACACTTTCCTCTTCATACACACGAGGACAAAATGGTTAAGATTCACAAAGTCAACACATTTCTTAATTATCATGCCAAGTCAACCTTTCGCAATTCATTTCGAACGGAAGGAGTAATACAAAATTTATTATATTATTTGAATAAAGGAAAAACAGAATCCTCATTGAAAATATAATAGTAAAACTTCAATGAGAACTAATAATACATTTCCACCATTCAAGGGTTTCATATTTAGCGTCTTCGTTTTTTGTTTCAATATTGAAATATCCAGCTAAATCTAAAATTTTTTCAGGTGATGGAATCGATTGAGATTGTTCCTCTGAAGTTTGTTTTCAACATTTTATCTTTATCTTTAATGGACTTTTGATAAATATCAATAAAGTGTTTGAGAATTTTACAAGATCTGGACAAATAACCTTCCAACTTACAAGTATAACACTTTCCTCTGGCATTCTTCTTCGGTCTGCTATATGAAGCTTTTCTCTTTTTCTGTGCCTGATTGTCATCTTGCCTCTTCTAGTGGCTCACACTTGCAATCGAATTATAATTTCAATCATGGAATCTTTCATGACCAATAACACTTCCATGGCCTCGTCCTCTTCTATGCCAATTGTCACTTCTGATGGCCATCGTTTCAGGCAATGGGGCGAAAATAACTGGACGAGCTTGAGAATTTTTATCAACAACTCCTACTTTTTTTTCAGCAACCAAGAGTAGTGAAAGCAATTCACTATACTTAGTGAATTTCAGAATCCGATATTGATACATCAGAGTTGCATTTGCGGGGTGAAAAGTGAAATATGTTTTATCTAATTAGCATTTCCTCCTCAGATATAGATCTTTTTTTACATAAAGCCATACGTGAGGTAATACTGAACTATACAAAATTATATTTTTATACAGATTTAAAATCTTATAACATTAGAATATGTCATTCATACCTGACATTTGGAAGAAATATCAATTTCTGGTGGTCAAATCTTCCTTTGAAATTAATACATAAGACACACGAACTTTTTACAGTAAGATATTCAGATTTCAACTCATCAGTGCTTGAGTATTTTTTTTTTTGTGGAGTTGCTTCGTTGTTCTTCATTATGGTATGTTTTAAACCTTTTATATATAGTTGTAATTCAATATCAAGAATCAATGATTGATAGTTTTCTTCCGATAAGTGTAGTGCTTAGAATTTCAATTTTGTGAGGTTTATCATAGTTTTTTGAATGCATCAAAATGATAAATTTATTAAGTTTATTTATTTTTTAATTAAAATCATATACAAAATTTACTTTGTTCGATATATGGATATAGTAGTTTGATGGTAGTAATAAAATTTTTAGTTATTATCATTTTTTTCATAATACTGTGATTTGTTGTAAACTGTTTAATTTACTGATAAAAGTGATACAAATTCAATCAAATCCTATAACGCTAATAAAGAAAATTTTATTCAACTTCACTCATGTATATATATATTAAAAACTTTTATGATTCATCATTGTTCTCAAAGCAAGTATTTAATTACAAATAAGAAGTAAATGATTGCTATAATATTAAGAACTACTAATAACAATAAATAGTATAATAATTTGTTCAAAGTGTTCCGAATTCTGTTTGCTATTTCTTTATCGTTGGAGGCCATTACGTTGTTTATTGCACCTTTATTAAAAACACAAAAGTTAAGTCTCATCATTTGAAGCAAGTGCATCAATATGGAATATAAAACAATTAATAAATTTTCAAACAGGTAATACTTCGTCCAACGATGGAATCATAATTATTTTAAATTTTTATTATAATAGGTTTCCACACCGACGTTATTTCGTCCGACGGAAAAACCATAATTTTATTAAAAACTTATTATTAGGTTTTCACACATGCAATGCTTCATCCGACGGTGAAATCATAATTGTTTTATTTAAATTATTATTATGATAAAAATATGTCTATATAATGAAGTATTTTCTCTTTTGATCTCACCTGGTTAGATGCTCGTGCTAATAACGTATTGTAGAACAAATACTCATACCGGTTGAACCGATTCGTCGATAGATCCGTATAGATTTCGTCGGACAATATAATCCCAGAATTAACGAACTAATTAAATTATTTTAGAGAAAGAAAGAGAGACTTTTTTTCTCTTAGAAATGTATACGTAACATCTTACAAATGCGTACTATTTATACTACTCAAGATGATTAATTAACATTTAATTAAGATGGTTAGATCTAATTAATAGTTAATTAGGTAAGTTCTTTTAATAGTCTCAAAAATAGGTGAGATCTAAAAAAAATATTTAGACATAAATATAAATACATCATTTTTAAAGGGTAATTATTTTGATTAATTTACAACATGTGCCTGGTTATAGCTATTGGTGAAGTGCACAATCCTGTTTATGGACCATCTACTTGATTGTTCTTGGATTTCACAGCTATTGAACTCATCTAATATGGTCTCAAGGAACACAAATGGAAGTTCGAAATAAGACGAATCAAACAAGTAATGTTGAGGAAAAGAGTTCAAGTACATCCATGTTTGTGATTTTTTGAACCAGTCCATGCTTGATGGTTTCCAATTATCGGAGAATAGTATACCGACATTGAGTAGGGCAAAAATATTATAAGTGCATTGGACGACTTTACTCTTTTGTCGATTGATTTTAAGTTAGAATCCTATAGGTTTAATACGGTATTACATGTCAGTAGGCCCAACTACCTAACTTTTCGTGCCACTCAAATTATATGTCCATGCTTCAAGGCAAAAGAGACATTTGCGTTACTGGACGTGCCAGAGAATATTTTATCCATATCGAGTGGGGTAAAATATATTACGAGTACATGTATAGATTATTAGATACTTTATTTATTATCAATTGATTATAAATTGAAATCCAAAGCTATAATACTTATTCACTCCTTGATAACGGTGTATTCTTCTTTCTTCTATACCACCGTGTTTCTTGTGACTAGGATCTGCCGTATTCGTCTATTTAATCTGATGAAATCATCTCAATTGCGTTGCATCTCTCCATATTTCCTTTTTCCGATTCCGGTGTCTGCCACATTTTCCTTGTCAACTTGTTGGAAATGACACTCGCAGTCTGGCACCCATTTAGTTTCGCTAAGCTTCTTTTCTTTTTGTTTCCCCGAAGAATCTCATTGTATGTTACCCTTTGATCAAACCGGAAAGCTGAGGTGTATCCAGGGAGAAGGATATGTACATGGCTATCATAATACATTAAAACATGCTGGATGTTCTGACTTCCTCAATCGCTGCAGGTTGGATCAGCTACAGCAGTTTGTTTCACATGCTTCCTCATACGGTGCATAATGGTGAGTATTTTTTGCTTAATTAGTGGTCGCTACACTGGTAACACCGTTGACTTGTATAGTATTTGGTTATATATTAGTCAAGTTTGCATAACTCTTTTATTGTTTGATCTGATTCCCATAGACAGTGCCGGCTACTATAGCTTAAGGAACGGTAGTTGCATTGGTGCTGTGGTTGGATTAAGCTCTTGCTTATGATGAGTTGGTATGATTTTCTGCAGGTTGGCGTATCTGCTTTCGATCCGGATGCATCCCTCAGGGTTTTGGATCATCCAACATGGAATTTCACCTACTATACAGTAAGTCGAGATACACCAAATGCAGTGATAATATTAACATGACACAAATGCAGAAGAAAAATTTTACATGGTTTTGAGAAACGCAGAAACCCATATGTCAGTGCACAAACTTAAGTACTTGTATCCCACGTACATGCGCATACACGCATTTTATATGTCCCCTAATTCTAGTTAGCACTTCTCTCCTTTTCTCCCTTGTGTGACTGAGTGGTTGCATTTGATCTTGCAGCTGGTTGAGGTCATCCTCTCAGCTCTTGTCCTCTTCATTCTACGTAAAATGCCTCCGAAAAGAGTATCGGCTCTATAGCATCCGATCAGCCCTTGTCCTCTTCGTCACTATATGATTCTTCGACATCTCCTGTGTGCCCCCAATGTAATCTTCTGTGGGTATCCACTCAGGACTCCTTTTTTTTTTTTTTTCTCTCTCTCTCTCTCTCTTGATAATATTCAGTTGATGATATTCTACAAGCCATTGGGCTTATCAATGTCTGAATGATCTCGCTTGCTTATGAGTATCTGAGTGCTGCTGAATGCTACGTTCAATTTTGATACAACATTTTGTGCTTTGTATCAAACCTAGGTTAAAGATTTTTATTCCGTTCCTAACAGGTTCCAAGTTCGGATAAAATGGTGAAGGTTTTGTGTTAGGTAGTCGACAGCCAACACGTAAAAAGTCCCGTTGGATTTCTCAACATGAATATGACTACTTGTGAGAAAATGACATATTGAAATGACGTCGTATTCATGTAATCGACCTCATTTGATGGGATAAAGGCTTGATTTATTGTTGTTGTATTTTACGCTTTGTATCATCATAGTGTTGTTATACCAATGAGAAGATTTTCCATTTCCTGGTTTCCCTGTGAATATATTTTGATATTTTGCGAGATGATATTTGTGTTGGAAAACAGTTTTCTCTTTCGATTTATTTCTACAAAAGTACTTTATTCCTACATGACATGGTCGACTTTGCTAGAGGAATCGGTTAAAGCCAATCTAATCGAAACAGGCTAAAACAGGCTGATTGGACTCGACTGGACCCATTTTTGGTGTTCTGTGTGTAGTGGTAGGGAGTGGTCGCGAATGCGTTTACAGCAAGACACCTAGCTCCCTAATTCCGAGGCAGTAACCTTCGCTTGGGCCACCGCATTGGCTGTCGCAGGAGTCTACGTTGCACCCAATGTGGACGTGGCACTGAAATGCCATAACCCTCGATGAATATTTAGAGCCCGTCCACGAGATTGATGTAGGTGAGAAGTTGCATCATGAGATGTTGCACTCGCCATTGTTGAACCTGTGAATGTCATGTAAATTTAATCTGAGATGACATTATTCTGAAAATGCACGAAAAATAGACAAAAAACCGACCAAATCAGAAGAATTTTGATCTCATCGACGTTGAACAGATCACAAGACGCTAGAATTTGCAGCTCCAGCTAAAATAACAACACTCTCCTTATCGCCCATCAATAGAAAGCCATGAACAAAAGGGTTGAACTATGTCGAGATTCGCTTGTTTTGACCCATAAAGCAAAACTTTACTGTGAGGAAAGAACAAGAGAAGCAACAAGGAGAAGCAAAACCTTCGAATGCTTCATGATGAAACACGGTTGAAACCAAGGTTGAACTAACAAATAAATCGCACGACAACTCTTTGTAATTAAAAAGAGATTCAAAGTATATGCTCTAAGGGAGGTCGATGAATAAAATGAAAGAAGCATTTAATAGAACTTCACACAAGAGCTTTCAACGATTTTCCGTTGTATAGAACGAAATCAATTACTACTCGGACTTCTAACTTGGAAAAATAGAGCAAGTGCTGCTAATTGTTGATCTTCCATGTCATGTCGAGCTTCAAAGCATCTACCGTAGGTTCGTGCACAAACAATAACCAGCACCTCCCAAGTTCTCCCGTCATCTAGAAAAGACAAGATCTTATCCCTGAACAAATTAACAAATTTGGTTAGAACATTAGCGTGTGCTAGTCTCCTATTTCTGCAGTTCCCGCAATTCATCGATTTCGTCATCAATTCTACGCAAATATTTCTATATAATGAAGACTAAAAAACCAAAAGAGCGCAATATCACTGCAAAATTTCATTGGTGAATCATCGTCTATGTACAAGATCCACTTTCAATGATACTCCTTTCCCATTGAAATACACCAGAATTTTCTAAATCTTGGTGAGACAGCCGTCGATAATTGGAAACACCCTTCTCTAGGTGCTCGGAATGTATTAAGAGGAGGCTTTGACAGGCATGGAGTTCATAGAGTCTCTCCAAGTCGGTTTGCTCAGACGAGGTATCAGCCAGAGGTAGATCATATGACCTGCATGGTTTTGTCAAAGAAAACAAGAGTCAGATCCATAAAGATTTCATACCCAGTATCAGCTTCAAAAGATTTCAATATGGAGCCTGCAACAGCTATATTTATATGGGAATCAGGGTGTATCGCGTATGTGGTCAACGCCATTGCTAATTTTTCAGCATATTGGAGATTATATCAAAGTTCAACGAGACATAACAAGCATATGATAGTGGGTCAAGCTTGCATCTGCTAGCGTGTGAAATTATATAGCTGCGGAATAAGACAGGAGAAAGAGAATGCGGAATATGGATTGAAAGGTATTCTCACCATCTCCACATAGGATTCAACTCAGGAGGATTGTGTATCCTTGAGCAGAGCGAGGACAGAGGACTCCCGGGACTGGTAATTGAGGAAGAGCCTGGCACCATAAGGAAAAACACATGAGCGTATGTTGGTCCGCAACAGACAACAAGAATCAAATATCATCTCAAGTTAAACACTTTCGAGCATTGAATAAGGCTATGCTCACATGAATCTACCAAAAATACACCGCAACAGTGACTTCATTTCGTAAGACTCAGGCAAAAATTAGAAATAGTACCTGGAGTAAGTAGTAGGAGAGAGAGTGCCGCAACCGCTGACCGAAGCACCTTGCATTTCACGCCTAGCAGCTGTTGCAGATGGAAAATCACAGCGGCTAATGTTTTTGCGGAACCAGAAGGTTTTTCGGTTCCCTTGCATTCTTTCTCAAAACACTTCAGAAATGAATGCAAACTATCTAGATTTTGCACCCCCGAAAGGAAACTAAAATCGCCATTGCTGCGCTTGCATGAGATCGACCCCAAAATCGCAGAAGCAGATAGCCACCTTATTAGCTTTGAAACACAAGATTCTCCACATTCATCTCTGTTCGCATGAGTTGAAGAATAGAGAGAACATTCTTTTTGCTGATGCATTTCTGCGGAATTTGACCTCACAGCAGTTGAAACAGCCCATGATAAAAACGATGAAAGTTCCTTTTGGTCCTTCAAGAAACATAGACGCAACAACTCATTATGTAAGTCCGAGAATCAGGAGGGGTGAGAGCACACTTGACCAATGCAGGTAAGTCTTGTGTGTGAATACATTAGACAAAATTTCAAGGATAAATTCAGACAGTTAACACATGAAAGTGGCTGAATCAAGGGGTGAGGAGAAGACAACGGGTGTGATCCAGAGATTACTCACCAAATCGAATATCGTTACTTGAGGCGTGCTCATTAATACAACCTTCAGTGCCAACTCAGCACAAGAACTGCACTTAGAATCATGAATAGCTAGATAGAGGTCATACAGATCTCTCACCGACAGCGTATAATGAGGTTTGTGCACTTCCCTTTTCTGTGATAGCTCCAGGGTTGACACAATTACTCTTAACATGGAAACCAGCAATGCATCTTTCTCCACCAACTTAGAGCTACTGATATTGCCGAAATGCTTTGAGCTGTTAACCAAGATTTTGTGTAAATTAAACGAGAGATCCGAAAGCTGCTCAAGGGCATGTGTTTGCAACCATTCAGAAACACGTCTCGATGAAACCACGCAATTGGTCACCTGCGTGCGAAGAAGGAAGACACTGCTAAGCTGATGATAGATGTCATCATAAGAACCAGACAGATAATAGAGATTTTTACAGGATGCAAAATGATATGATTTCAGAATGATTATTGTTAGGTCATTGCTTAGAGCAGCAAGTAATGCATCGTAAAGACAATTGAAAAAATCATACAAATCGAGATAAATTACCTCCAGTAATACTGTCAACTGTTTCAGGAAAAATGTATCTTGATCTCCCCTCGAATTCAAAGAAGACGACAGCACTGAAGTTATCCACGAAATCAGACTACTACTTTTAACTAAATGGAAAGACATGTTCTGAAATTTAACAGACTTCTCTAGTATCTGCAGTCAATACCAAAAAAATATGGTTAGTTTACATGGAGAAAATTAACACCAACTTCCCAAAGAAAATGACTAGCGTGCGTCAATTCCAACTACTTTTATACCTTCGCTGAACAGTACTAAATTACTAATTTTCTGCATCCCAAACAAACAAACTTATTAAACTCATTTTCATTAAAATGAGTTTCTTAGGCTTACATCATTTGTTAAAGATGCATACCGGTAAAGTCGAAAAGGTAGAATGAAATCATCTTTAACTTTAACCTATGGCATTCAATGCATTTTAGGGTAGCTGCTATGCTAATTTATCCTTTTTTAAAAATGAACCAAACTTTCCTAGGCTAGTCACCCATATCACTCAACCTGGATGCCAAATCGCTCGAGTTCCTGCTGTCACCATGTTCTTTAAGTAAGAACGTTGTGACTTGGAGGCTTGGAGCCACCCACCAACTATTCAACCACTGGTGGAGATTACTCAAGTTATCTGCCTACTATACATAAATAGAAGCCAAATAGATGTAAGGAAAGGCAGGAGTTTATTCACTGCATTTCAACTGATTAGATCCGCCTATCCCGTATGTAAAGAAAGTTCAAAAGACAGCCTTGTGTAGGAAGTACTGTACAGAACTAGTAGTCGTCTAAGACAGCATTATTTATTTGACCTCTGAAAATAACATTTCCAGCTGCAGCTTTGTTGATCCTATGATACCACTTAGTAAAATCTGGAGAATTCGCACATGGACCTACAAAATGAAAAATAACCTGGAGAATCAAATCTTTCGACTCGTTGTCTGGGAGAGGAGAAACATAAAAACTCAGTAAAATTTCAGGAACAGAGCCCTTTATAAATAGTCGGGAGTCTTCTTCTGAATTTATCCCAGCACATAGCAGAGAAAGCATCCATATCCTATCTTTCTTGAAATTCGCAGAGGAACTCCAAAAATAATCATGAAAGAAGGGTATGACCTGCACAAAGATTAAAAGATGACTACTTCGAAATATTTCATCCTGAGACAGTTTTGCTAAGGTCAGGAGAGATTGTTTTGACTTTTCTATTTTTGTATCAGTGACTCATACCTTCATATTTATCCGAGATGACTGCATCAGATGCTTATTGATTGCTGCATGACGATCATTGGAAGAATCCAGCAAGATGAGAGAGGACTCCGCAATGAACAGAGCAATGGTGCTAGGAATCTTCTGCCACGGTTCTTGTATACCATTTTGCAAGTACGTCAAAAGAAGCCGAAGTCTTGTTGAGTCCCTCTTCTTTCGGCATTTCTATTTGCAGGGCATAAACGTTAGTTGACACAATTAAGATGCATCAAACATCCAGTACTTATAAGATAGTTTTAGCTTACGCATAGGTCAAATCATGGCAGTACGAAGAGAAAAAAGGATACTGAAAGCTAAGTGATACACTTATACCGCCTGTCACGTTCACCTTGGCATCAACATCAGAGACGGAACCGGATGGCCTAATGCCAATTCAACTACAATGCCAACTGCAAAAATTAAAAGTACTACACGCACTACTTGAAAAACTCAAGAGTTATACTGACTTCGGGTTAATTTAAGACAGAAGTAGCTGGCCTAATACCACTTCTACTGCAATACCAACCCTAAAAATTAAAAGCACTACGAAAGCTTAAGTTATACTGATTTCAGGTCAAATTAATATAACCGAGAAGTGAAGAACACCTCAACCAAATAGCAGAGGTCTACTAAAAATATTCCAAGATATGAAGACCATTGAAGAAAATAAGCAATCATAATAAATCAGGACCAACTGAGCACCACAATTATACCTTCCTCCAGCATTCAACTAAAATGCTTAATATACGATCTTCAAAAAGTTGTAAGATTGATCTAAAAATAAAATTGATCAAAAGAAGACTGAGTACCTCCAACCCATCCATGAATTTGCCAACGACCTCATAACCCAACTTCTTTATGTTTTCATCAGGAGATGATATGCTCATCAATGCAATTGCTAGCAAGCCCAAACCAGCAAACTCCACGGAATCAAGGAAATCCATAGACAAACAATGAATAGAAAAGCGCAAGATGAAAACTGGGTCATAAGACTTTATTCTCTCCCCTCTAGCAGTAGGAATCTGCAATGAACAAACACAGGGAATCACCCATGAGAATAGTCAAACGAAGCCAGGAGTCA
The DNA here is from genome assembly GCA_035668315.1 of Drosera spatulata. Lineage (NCBI taxonomy): Eukaryota > Viridiplantae > Streptophyta > Magnoliopsida > Caryophyllales > Droseraceae > Drosera > Drosera spatulata. Next base: position 16,028 of record JAOVYX010006975.1, on the reverse strand, counting down.
AAGAGCAAGACAGACTGCAGGAGAAATTTTTTATAATAAGACCCATAACTAACCTTAGGTTCCTTTCTGTTCATTTGCAAAAACATCTCACACGACAAAGGGTCAAGAGATGTGGTTCTCTCAAAAGGAAAGTGCAGAACTGTCTCAATGCATAACTTAGGATCGATGGGAAGATTGTCCCTGAAATGACCTCTTCTAGAATCTTCATCCATCTCACATAAAAACGTATAGGGTAAACTATCACTCTCATGTGCCTCATTTCGTGTGGTTCTCAGAAGTGCACTTCCCCAAAGAAAATCCAGCTCCGCGAGTTTTCCACAACCCACTTCTGCAGACTCAATTTCGGCCATCAGGCTGTAGATCTCCAAGTCAACATCACCGTGAGTTGCACCATAAGAAGATAAGAGCAAACAGAGCAGCTCTCTAGTGTTGATGCCTATGTCATCTTCAGGAAGTGGACCTCGTTGATGTGACTTTAGATGAAATAGAATCCTGAGTAACTTGATGACTTCTAGTTTCTGGCTGGAATTCGTTGGTGTTTCTGTCACGGTAGGAATAAATACAGACCTCAAAATGCTTGATATTGGCTTTAGTAGCACACCCACTGCATCACAACAACCTGAGTGGCCAACTGTTTGGATTGTTGAGCCCAGATGTGAATGACCGAGAAGCAGCTTAAGGAAAGAAACAGTTGGTAAATTACCGTCCGACAAGAAGGATATCATACATCGAAGCGATTCCAATGTGTCAGGATCCTCAAACCTATGATGAAGAGAAACCTTGAAAATTTCTTCCAAGAAGGGTAGAGAGTCAAGCTGAACCAGTGCATCATGCATCTCCATAATCAACCTGTTGATGCTTCGTAATATAAATACTTCCAAGAAGTTGAAGAATAGCATGCCCTTATTCTTTTTCAGGGATGTATCACATGCACAAGGTATTTCCTCAACAATGGATCTCCAAATGGAGACTAATGAATCAATGAACCGTAGTCTAGCAGAGCGCTCCCTAATCAATAACGCATCAGGTTGGCCGTCATCATCCTGTTTCTCCTCCGGATGAAACTGATTCTGACAACTGCTTGGAAATAAGAGAATCTTAGAAAGAGATATCATTGCAACTGTTCTGTTCACTGAATCCAAAGATCTGTGAACAGAACGGGCATGCTTCTCTTTCATATTCAAGTCCAAGAGTTCTGAGCTTGGGCAAATTGAAAGAAAAAACCGCAAGCGCTCATCCATTGGTGCCTTGTTTAGGGTGAGATGGTATTGCAACATATTCACGGCTTTCCCAAGAATGCTATTATTGACAAGATCAAGCAGTTGCTCGCATGAAGAAGGCAGCACTTCAGCAGATTCCAGCTGAAATATGTCCTGATAAATAAAGCTCTTCCAGTTGGTAAAACCAGCAACGAGAATGCTAGAATAAAGAGAAGGTATTTTGTCCAATTTTTTGGCATACTGACTCCCAAATTTTGTCAGGGCTGAACTGATGTACGACAAAGCAGCTGGTAGAAGCATCAAGTAGCCATCGTCTGAAAGACGACATTTTCCACTCCTTCCCATTGAATTGTCTTTAAGAGTTTCCAGTAACACTTGACCAAAAGCTGACATGTGCAATGGGCTAGTTTCAATAGAATATAGCAGCAGTTGTGACTTAGAAGGGTTGATGTTGTCACTGCAATGGTGAAGGAGTTCGATTGGAGTGCTAGCTATCCCCCTGGCAATTCTCATGCAAAAAGGAAGTAGATCCTGTCTATGCTCAGACCTGCGCACTGCACTTGCAAGTTTCAAGAGACAACTATCTGCTGCTTTAAGCCTGTATCTGGTTGAAAACTCAACAGCTTTGAAGAATATACTCTCCAAGACCAATGCATCAGAACTCTGACAATTGGATTCCAGAAACAAATCATTTTGTGCTCCTCCTGAATTCGGTAGCCATGAAGATCTAGACAGCATCCCAAGAGCACCACCAGCTATAGAAAAACCTACATGATAGGGAGAAATTTTGGAGGTTCTCCACTCAGCTTGATCATGAGGGTCAGCTTTAGAAAGTAACCAGCGTGCCAATTCAAGCAAATCAAAGGGTGGCAGAAAACGCATAGACACAAAAATAATATATAATGCTGGAACCGCAAATGTCAGATTTAGGGTCCCAACATAGAGATCGAGCCTTTCCCTGATCATCTTAAGTACCCGCTGAACCCACTGTTTAAGTGGCTTGCCTGACTGATCAGAATCCTTGCCGTTTGCAGTAACAGGTTTCTGTCTACTGCACATACCAAATAAAGAACCACAAGCCACAGACAATAAACTCAAAATTGGGCGACCCTTTCTGCAGAGTTTTTCCCTAGATAAACACTCAGTGACCTCCAAGATGTCCCATAAGAGTTCCTCAACAGATTCATCACCATATGGAAATGCAGACGTAAAAGCAGGATGACTAAAGACGGTGTTCCAGATGTGCATGCATTGTCGAAATGATACAGAAGAGCATCCATCATTTGAAAGCTCGGCATCAGCCTTTAGAGGCAACACCTGCAAAGTGTGCTCCAAAAGGGTATAGCATACTTCTAAAGTATTTTCAGATTCATCAACTGAATTTTGTCCCAACAACAAGATCTTCTGGTGAATACAGAATAGTGAGAACATCAATGAAGGATATAACAAATCAGTAGTCAATTTGGATAGCCTTTCAGACAGCAGCTCTCTCATTCTGGAATAGTGCTCGTGATCACCTCCAATGACAAACGCAGAAAGCAACACATGAAAAGGTGCTTCACTCAGCAATGAAAGAAAGACAACGTTTACTGAGTCATTATCATTCTGTTCACCAACAGTTGATGTGCGGGACAACTTATTAATACTTGAAGAAAGACTTGGATCAAGAAAAAGAAGAGAAAGAAGGAGAGAACGTATTCCAAGAAGGTTATCCGAGATTTGCAAGACTGATGGTAAAGATTTCATTATCTCATTCGGTGCGGCACAAATCAATGCGAAATAAAATGCTTTTGATACTCCGACCAATTGACTGTCGCAACCACTCTTCATCAATGTTTCAACTTCAGATATTATGTCTATAAAAGAACCATTTGAGCATGGAGCACTATAAACCGATGGAACACCAACACAACCTCCTCCCTCCGATATGCACTGGGAGAAGGAAAACAAATACTTCAAAGGCCTCCATTCGCAAGATATAGAATCAAAACCAGCTGCCAGAAAACCATCTTCCGACCTCTCTGATAAGAATTGATGAATCACATAAGATAGTAATTTCGGTTCCACCTGCTTAAAATTACAATTCCATTAATGACTGAACAATGAAATTCCAAAGAAGATTAAAGAGAAAAAAAAATCAAAAGTCCTACCTGAGTCTGTATGACATACTTTAATGTGTTAGAAACATATAATGATATCATTGTTCTCTCAGGCAGAGTAAAAGTAGTTGACTGAGCACTGAGCAACCTTAGACACTTCTCAAGAACACAAATGACCAGTGGGCTGAAACGTGTAGCCATATCTACAAAACAAGGAGGATTTTTTTGTCAACAATCATTACATCCATAGAGAATGACATTTTTACTCTGAAAACATCTTACATCAAATAAAAAAGTGGAACATTTCAGGAAAGGAAGAAAAAATAACCGTGAAAGGCACATCTAGAAAAGGAAGGGTACGCATGCTTGGATGACTTACCAACCTCAGCATGATATCTTGCATAATGCATCTAATATATCCAAAATAAATATGTGGTGTATGGAGTAACTACAATCATCATTCTCTATTAATATGGTGGTTGTTAGCTACGAGGAAGCAGCAGCACTCTTACTCGGTATCCTTCTATCTGATATTTTTGCATACAAAACCAATAAGATGCCTGAATCGAAAAAGAGAAAACAATGCAAAGGGGAAATAAAGAGCCTCATGACGCTTGAACTCTATGCTAGGTTTCTTGGTCATCCAATTGATGGATTAAAATAGGTGCAATTGACACTTGGGATAGATACTATTCACGCTCAAATTAAAAGAGATGTAGAAGTAGCACAAACACATCTTACATATCAAAAATGAAAAAGGAAAAAATATCATCCATATAAACATATGCGAGAGCAGCAGCTACAAATAATAGGACATGAAATTACCTCTAGAGTTTTCTGAGCGATGAGAGTAAGATTTCACCCGGTCCCAGTATAAGATTAGGTTATTTCCTACACTAGAGACAACATCACAAAGAAATGACATGATTACGGGAGATAAGTTATGGAAGAGTTCACATTCTTGGTCCTCAATATGAACACTGTCTCTATTATAACCAGGTAAAAACAAAAACCATGCCCCAACTTCAGGTTCGTTACTGTCGAAAGCACCAGTACTAAGCATTGCAGCTCGTGCCAGAACAAACGCTTGATCCTTTATCACTCTGATAGGTGAATATAGGAGCAAACCAAGAAAATGATGCAAATATTTGTAGAATGGTGGCAAACTTCCACATGAAGCACCAAATTTGGATGGCTGGCTAACATAGTCTTCAAGAAGAGACAAGAGAGACCGCAGCAGAGTACTAGGCAGTGCCAACAGATCACCAGGAATCATTTTGAAAAAATCATATGACACCTCTGACACTGAATGGAAAGTCCACTGCTCAAGAACGAAAGAAGGAAGAGAGTTAGTGCAGCAATTTTCTAAGGATGACATTATTCTCAAACGTTGGCACTGATACAGTCATAGCTAAAGAACTGTCTTTTAGGCTATGAGATGAACCACTCGGGAAAAATAACGAAATATAAGGTACTCACGAAATAAATCTGGAGAACTTCTAGAAGTTTGCAGTGAAAATACACATCAGCATTGTCTTCAGGACTGCTGGAAGTTGAGCATCGATTCAGACGCCAAACTTCGTCGAATTTCCTCCGATGATTATTACCATCAATGGCATCCTTTACACGTAGAGCCACTTTATTGTCACCCTCGTGTTGCAAATCGATGTCACTATCAAAGTTTAGACCACCAACGACAATATCTATCTCATCGGTTGGCACATCTGCTTTAAGTTTCTTCTTCTCCTCCTCCTCCTCCTCTATAGCCTTGGGAGAAGACTTTCTCTTCAAAGAACTTTGGTAACTATTATACTTGTTACTCAGGGAATTTAATAAGCCAAACAAAACTTGCGGATCAGGGAGCAAGACTCGAACTTCATTTTGAATTTCTCTTCTTAGAGAAATCAAGTCCTTTGAGCTCAAAGCATCAATTAAAGAGTGCAGAAGTTTTAGATTTTCCAAAAGAAGCCTCAATGTTCCGTGCTTAACCACAGTACTTGAATGAAGTAAACCCTTGTTGATAACCAAACGACCAAATGGACTTGGACATATACATTTCAAAACACTCTGAAGATCAGAATCTTGAATTGCGGATTCCTCTTGAGATAGACGGTCAAGGAAATCCCACGAAATGTCTGTGCTTATGGATGAAACAATATCCGCAGCCAGAGAAGCAGAATCAACCCTGCAGTGACAATTGCAAACAAGTATAACAAAAGGATATGACAAAGTATACACCCTAATAAAGACGTAAATTAATAGTTAGAAAAACCAGCAGCCAATAGTTCCGTAGTATCGTACAGAAAGCTAACCAGGTCGCCGACGAATGATCTTCAAGGTTGTGAGGGAACTCATCCAAGTATGCAGAACCAAGAAAGGGTCTACCTCTAACAATAGCCACAAGCAAATCCCTGTGATTCTTCACTTCTATTGCTTTAAGCTTCTTCATGAGCCCCAACAGTCGTTTCGGATTTCCCTTCAAGGACAACGTCTTCATATCCGGCATCAACCCATTAGACGGATCTGTGCAAGACTTCAATAAAACATCATGAGCTATATAAGCTGCAGCCTCTGCTTCGCAATCACCACCCTCTCTCCCCGAAATACTAGCCATCTGCTCCAACATTGCACTTCCGAACAGGACACTCCTGAGACCAGGCGGCACCAACGACTCAGGAACAAGAACCCTATCACGCAAGGTCCCAAGAACATAAACAACATTCGCCGCCTCATCACCTCCAAGCCCTCTAAGAACACCAGAGAACAACTCCTTCTGCTGCAAAACCCATCTTACCAACCCCGGCTTCCCCATCTCAAGAAACGACATTGCAAACTCAATAAACGCATTCCTCGTCCCACTCTTCCCCTCAACCTCACCCTTCTTCCCCCTCCTCTTCTTCTTCCTCCACCCCGCCAACTTCCCCAACACCGGAATCTTAAAATCGAACCCCTTAGCCACCTCATCCGCCAACCCTGACCCACGCCTCACCACGCTCGTCACAACCCTCAACGCCCTCCTCTGCCTCTTCCAATCCCTACTATTCAACTCCTTATACACATCCCCTAAACACTCCTCAACTATCAATTTCCCAAACCTATCCAACCCCTTGCTCACCACCGCCCTCGAACTATCCTCCCTCGAGTACTTCCCCTTCGGATGATCCAATATCGCCGTCACCAACCCCATTATAACCGCCATCTCCGGCTTCCCTCGCTTCGCCTTCCATGCATCCCTTATCTCAACCAAATTTGCTGACATTTTCACATAATAACTCAACAATTCTCCCTTCGAATCGTTTTTAATCAGTTTTGTGAGTTCCTTTGCGGAGTCTGATCCTAATTTGGGATCCTTCGAGTTCAGATTAGTGAGTAATTGTCTAAGATGCGCTTCGCCGGAGACTCCGGCATTGAACCGCGTCGTCATCGTCTCCTCGGTTTCCATCTCGGCGTCGTCGCTGTCTGCGTGAGATGATAAAGTGCGAAGTGTGAGAGGAGAAAGTGAGGGTTTTGAGAGTGAATGGAGATTACCGTTGTCGTGATTGGAGGAGATGAAGACGGGATCTGCGGGTGCTGCCATCGGCGGCGAGGGATGAGAGAGACGCCTGCCGGCGATCGGCGGAGATTCTGGCACAGAGGGCAGTTGCCGGTGGCGGCGAGGGATTTTTGGAAAAAAAGAGAATATGGCCCGTCCAATATTAAATGTTACGTGGATTTTTATTTTTTTTCATCGTTCGATATAGTGAGGAACATCATTTTTTATTTTTAATGACATAAGAATATTAAATTATTGACGTTAAATTAAAATATATAATATAATAATTATTTTATGATAATTTTTTAAAATATTTGATCGTCTCATTATACGAATCGAATTTCGACTCGATAAATACACACAGTAAAATATTATATTTAATATGGATCATAGGGAGTATATGTTTATTTAAGATCAATTCTTAAAAACAAAACATTATGATCGATGTGTTTTTAGATTTTAAATCAACTGAATGACGATGACGTGTCTCTTAATTATTGAGCTCTTAATCCATATACATCTCTACAATATGATTTACTAGCATTATTTGATGATTTTAAATAGATAAGCTCTCAATTTGATAATAACGATATATCTTTAAATTTAGATGTATCATATCATATTTCGCTAAGCCTATTCAAATTGCTTCATGTTAATACTCCCTCCCTTATTTATCAAAGCCAAAAAGAAGAAATAAGACATCATTCTCTCAAATATTTTACATATCATTATCAGATTGTGATTTCTTATAACAGTATATTATTTTCGTATTATTTAAATTATAATGTAGTTTAATTTTTTATTAAAAAAATTTTTTTTAATAAAAGTGAAAAATCAATAGATTTATAATACAAAAGAACTGATTTTAAATCTAATAGGATAGTTGATTTTTTTAATAATAAAAAAAGACAATCTTTTCTTAGGGGTTGATTTTTTTCCTTTTTGTGCTTTAATATTTCAATCAAATATTTCTTGTTTTGATAAAAAAAAAAATCAACTAAGATATTTGATTTAAAATCAACCCCAACAAATCCTTTATAATATAGAAAGTTATTTAAGTTTTTGATTTTTATTATTGATTTTGAAAATAAGATATTCTCTCCGTTTCATATTAAATACAACACCCTATCATTGTACTATTCAATACATATTTTGAAGAGTTTCGTTTGTTGTCTTAAAAATATAAGAAAATTGTGCTATTAATTTATATTGAAGTACATAACTTAAATTATTATTAGTATTTCATGATAATTTTTTAAAAAATGATATTTGATCGTCCAATAATGCGAGTCAAACTTCGCTTCGATAAATATTTTTTTTAAATTGTTACAAATAATTCGAAATAAAAAAAATATAAAATAACCAATTAAATATATAATATATATAAATACATCAAATCATTGTTCTTCATCCTACAATGAAGTTTATAAAATTGATTTAATATCAATAATACTAATCAATTTTAAATCAATCATATATTTTCAACATGCAGTAACAATTGTCATGGTCTAAGCTGTCTCTGGGACACATAGTAATCTAGTAGATTCCTTTGTCCATTTTCTTGACCAAAGATCCAAAGTCCAAACATCAACATTTGTTTTAAACTGTGAGCTAATGAAATTCAAGAAACAAGAAAGGAAACTTCACTCCTAATCAAACCCATTCGTCCCTTTCAAAACAAGATTCGATTTCTCCATCTAGGGATTCGATTCCCATCCCCCCATAAAATCCCCAAATCAAACCCTAAATCCCCTTCAAACAACACACAAATCCAACAACATCACAAAATGGGGATCAAAATGAGGGGAGTATCGAATGAGAAGAAGAAGAAGACGGATTCTTCGGCCGCTGCAATGTCGCAATCGTCGTCGTTGAGGGGAATTATGATTCTTGTCACCATGCGCATGATTGGGCTACCCGTTGAGGTGCACGTCAAGGATGGGTCGGTATATAGCGGGATCTTTGATGCCGCTTCTGTTGATGGTGGATATGGTGGGTTGTGGGATTGTGTTTTTGGGTTGATTTATGATGTGATTTTTGATTTGGGTGTGTTGAGTTTTGGGGTATTGGTTTCTGGGGTTTGTATAGGATTTGATAGATGGGTTTTGGTTTGGGGGATTAGATCAGTGTGGGAGAGGTTAGCTGGCTTGTTAGTCTCTATTGGGTTGTTTTCGGGTTTGGGGCATCGATTTGTTTCGAGCGATTGTCGCTATGTGATTGGGAATGTTATGAATTTGCCGCTGAATGATTGTTATTTTGATATGGCAATGGGGTGCTTGTTTTTTCCAATTTTTGTTGTTATGAATGTGATATGTGATAGGAGGAATTCGAGGGTGACACTTGCATCATTCCCGCCATTGGTGTGGGCTGATTGAGTTTAATCATAGTACAGAAATAACAACTACTACCCAGGTAATCCCGTTCGATGGACAGGGTCTGGGCCATAATAGTGTGAAAAGCAAAACTTTATTTGTTTTGATTTGGGTATGTTACTTGAGGGATCAAAATATAGATGTAGTCACTTCCTTATGATTGCTGCTGGCAATAAGCATTACTTAGATGATGATTGCCATCTGAATGAGGATGAGAAGCAGCTTTGTGATGTGGCTGCTTCATCTTTTCATTCTTAGTCTCTTTGATGCATCAAGCATCTGAAATGTGGTTATGTGGCGTGATTGGTTTTTCCTTTTTATTTGATATTTTATAAGCCTTTTTAATTGATTGATCTTATATATTGGCTTTTTTATTCAGGGGTTGTCTTGAAGAAGGCAAGGTTGTTGAAGAGGGGTACTCGTGTGTCGAACATTGCCGGTGGGATTATCATAGATACTCTTTGGGTTCTCCCTGGCGATCTTGTTCAAGTAGTCGCCAAGGTTTGGTTTACTTCCCAAGTTTCCAGTATTAGAGGGTTTTTTTTTTTGGGACTACAAGTTCAAACTTGTGGCCAAAGGCCATATATATACTACCCAGCCTTCTCATGCTAATACCTCTTATGGGTTCAAAGTCTGGCGAATGCCCTGATCTTATGATAACACATGGAATGCCATGTTGAGATACAAATTTATCAACAGCTCAAGCATGAGATATTGAAAATATCTACTATCATTTTTACACTTTTTGTTATTCAACGTTTATTCTCATAATATCAGCTCTATTCTGATTTTATGATTAGGATGTCATTCTTTCAGCTGATGGTGTTTCCTCTGGTATGGTCTGCGATGATGCTGGAGCTGTGGACAGCACCAAGGCTTCTGTACATCAATATTCAGAAACAGATGAAGTATCTGCTGATGTTGATGCAGATAAAGAGAAATTGAAAATGAATCATAAAAGGTACTTCTATTATCTTCTATATTTCTTTCTTATGGTGTTAGGGATTATTCTGCCTGGTATGTATGGTCTGAATACGCTTATATTTTATCTAATCAGATTATTCCTCGACGTGGACAGGATTAGTAATTCCTTCATTATAAGTTCTAGGGCTTAACTATTCTTTCTGACCAAATGGAAATATTGTTTGGTGTTGGTGGGATTATGCTGCTTAATCCTATTGATAGTACGATACATTGTTTGATAACATTCATACATGTTGGCTAGTTTATAATCATCTGTAGTTTGATGCTCTTCACCAGTATCAATATTCTCTATTTTTGGCGAGCAGCTCGTCTTCGTCCTCAACTCGTTTCGTTAGGCACCTAGCTGATTTCTTATAAATTGCATCCCGCCAAGGACACGACGTCATGACCTATTTAGAGTTACCTTTTTAGGTCATTTATCTTGTCCCGTATGAGCACATGTTTGATCCTTTTTAGTTGAGGTGTCCATTGCTCCCATTGTTGTTTTTATTTTTGTTCTAGACTCCCATTATTTCCATTGTTTCATTTTATGCTTTGCTCGTCATTCTATGTGTGTTTTCTCTTGACAGACAGGTGGAAGCTGGCGTGTATGTGAATGGTGCAGTTAACGGATACAGCTTGCAAAAAAATGCCATCGTGGAGAATCAATCGTCACTGTCATCCAAGCTTCTCGTTAATGAAAGGCCTTCGAAGAATGGTGGAATTCCGGATGCCAAGTCACTCCCTAATGGCCATAGTACCCTTGCAGCGGTTGAGATTCCAAGTAGAGAAGTCTGCTCCAGTGTCTCAAAGCCCACCAAGCCAGTTGGCAACATTATATCCAATCATGCTTCTGCAGATGTACTGGTGGCTTCCCAAAATAAAGTTACTACAAGAAAAGTTCAGGTAAAGATTGTCCTTGAAACTTGTACTCAGGACTTTACAAAATATCATAGTAATATCCGGCAGAGCAGTGCCTAATTCATTTCTGGGCCATTCTTGTTGATTTAGGAGTCAAAGCTTAACCCTGGAGCAAAAGCATTTTCTCCGTCTACTGTGAATGTCAGATCAGTGGCGCCAACTGTTTCGAGCATGACTTATGTCCAGAATAATCATCGCATGGCTGCAATCACTCCACAGCCAGAAGTTGGAATCAGGCCTATGGCACCTCCTTCATCTATGACTTCTAAGCTTGTTCCTCCTGGAAACTTTTCTGTAGCAAATGGTGGCAACGGACTTCAATATGCTCAACCTGTATGAGTTACTTTTCCTCCTGTTCTTAATTTCTGTCCAGTCTCACTTTTCAAGTTTCTTTGCCATTCTTTTCAAGTTAGGCACAGTACTCTGTCTATGTTTGATTGCAAAAAAATTTCTTTGCAACTCATATATTCATTATTAGTTGCCGTATGTTGCCATTCTTTGTTGCTTGACATGGTTGTGGTAGATTTGAAACAAGGTTGCCGTGCATACATGATGTTATTTTCAGCAATTGTCAATAGGGGTTCGATGATGCAGTGTCCGATGGATATAATTTTTCTATTTCCTTGGGTATAAGTCCTTGTCCCTGGTGAATAGTTACCTGCAATGCAGGACTCATGACAAACTAGCAAAAGGTGTTTCCATGTATTATATCGCTGCTCAAACGAAACGAAAGCTGCTGATTGTGAGAAGTGACCATTCATAGCATTTCTGTGATTATTCCATCTTTTACTTAGGAAACAAGGCCTATGTTCAAGGTATAGAAACAAAGTAACTTACGTAATTACATATTTAGTGAACTTTGGTTGATCTGGATTCTGGCCTAGGGTACTCAGAAACTTGTCGCTCGAAGCAACAGTTCTAGAACCTCAGGCTTTTCGTGTAAACACATTTGTACTCGACTTCTGCTCCCTTTCAGGTGCAGTTTACTGGGCATATTGCTAATAGATCTCAACCAATAAGATACAATGGCCAGTACCAACCAGTTCAGGCCAGGGTTCCTTACATGCTTTCAAATCCACCAAATGTGAGTTTCAGCAGTCTAGTTTTTTAGCTTGTGCATATACACGTAATATGCATTCCATCCTCTTATTTTACAGTAGTTATATTTGCGGAATGTTTCTTCTCCTACACGTACTTTTGATTTTAATATAGCATGGGGGGTTTGTTTTTAGTTTTAATGTAACCCTCTTCTTCTTTTCAGCTGTCTCAGGGAATGATAGAACGAGTGGGGCAGGTTGTCTATGTGCATCCAGTTGTGCAAGTAAATTGATTGCTCTATCCTTCTTCATTCTAGTTGTTTAATTTGCGTGATATGGAGTGAACGTGGGAATTATTACCCGTATCTTAGCCCTAGGTGAAGCTTTGCTGTATGGATTTTGAAATATTCATCATCCAGGGCTCAAGAAAGAAGTCTAACCTGTGCTTGGAGAGATAGAGCTGCCCCTTTGTACTTCTTTATATGTTGCTGAATTTCAAGTTGCTTGGAACGATGTGATTCCTCACATTTAGTTTAACTTAAGTGAAAGCTTGTGGATCCTTGACTAGTAAATTGATATGCCATTTTGTTTTTTTGGAGGATATGGTTCAGATGGATGCAGTTCCCCATGTTCCGCAACCTGTTTCGGCGCCACATCAGATCCTCATCCCGAAGCATGACGGTATGGGAAAAAAATGCATGAATGAAAAGAATTAAATAATAAGTTTAACCCCGTTTATTTTGAGTGCCCCCAATTTGCTTCTGGTTGGTCAATCTTGAACAGGATGTCAACTGAAAGTTGTTTATATGGCTACCATATTAGTTCCTCTTAGAAGCTGACGCAAATTCATTCTCCAATGAATCTGTGACTGTTCTGCTTGCTATCATTAGTAAGCTATGTCGACACAAAGGCTACCCGGTATAAATTATCAGAAGTCGGAGGAAATGGCTCTGGTTGGTATATGGAAGCCGATAGCTCTATTGTTAAACTACAGAGCAAATTGAAAAAGGAAAAAGAAAAATACGTTGACCTTTGTATTTTACTTGTGATGAGTGGTACTAACTTATAAACTTACTGTATCACGATCTTCTTTGGCTTTGGCGAGTATTTCGAAATATTGATTTTTTTTTTCGTTTTGTTCCGTACAGGGTTTGTGTTAAGTCAACCACCACAGCTTTCTTTGACTCCACCGCCTATGCAGCAGCAATTTCCTCTACCTGGACATCTCCAGGTATCTCAACCTCCATTCCCCGCCATACGCCCTATCACTGTGTTGGCCTCCAACGGTCCTTACGATGTCAAGTTCCTGTAAATGTGGATTTTGCTGCCAATGCACGTCGCCGCCATCCAGCTTTGGGGACAACATTACACATCTTCTTGTAGGTTTGAGTATACGGATAAGTTCTTGGGAACTTCTATTGGGGAAAGATTGTTTGGGTTGGTTGTGCGCTGGTGCTTTGGCATCGGCTTGGTCGTGGTTTGGCTTGGTCGTGGTTTGGCTTTGGCGTGGTCAGGCTTATGTGTTTTTTTGAACAGTTTAGCTGAAGCCCATCTGGTTGGAATTTTGTCTCGTCCATTGTTTCTCCCAAGTGAAATAGTAAAATGCACGGTTATTGCGAAAAATAGTCAATATATAGCAACATTAGAAGGATGAAGAATTAATGCATTATTGCTTTATGAATTAATGCATAACGAGTATTGCTCGTTGCCTCGTTATGGATAGCTATGTTTCTCCACACGTCTTAGGTTTGTTACAGGTGCATTCTTTCTTTGATCCTAGCGATGATTTCTAGTTCTATCGAGGCGGGATTCAAGAGTTGGAGCATTTGTGTCCGTAATATTAGAACAAGTCCAATGGATGAGTTATTGTTATTCTCAAAATATAGCAATAACCCAAAAATAATCTGCTCCAATGATCTCTTTTTTCTTTACTGTATTGTCTTTTATCAAATTGATGGTCATATTTTAGCTAGTCTACAATTTGGGGATTTATATTATTAAAATATCCAAAATATACAAAAGATATACTTGGATCATTTCTCATCAATCATCAAAGATCAAAGATCGTAGTCAAAATATAGCAAATTATCATTGAAGTATCATTGGCAAATTTTAACATTTCATATTATTAAAATATCCAAAATATATAAAAGACACACTTGGATCATTCCTCACCAATCATCAAAGATCATTGTCAAAATATAACATATTATCATTAAAGCATCATTGACAAATTCTAACATTTCAACATTATTCATATCCAAAATATAGCAATAACTTTGTCAAGATATCCATTACCGATGGACTTGCTCTTACCAAGTATGTGTTTGGATTTCTATGTCCTCTGATCGTCTCATGTGTACTACTTTGTTTGAGGTTATACCTTCATTACTTTCCTGAACAAAGGTACTAGTCCAGGCCGCACCCGATGTGAGCATGGAGACCATCATCAAACCTCATGACTTAGGGCGCTTGACGAAGATTGAATTGATCTTTTGAGACAGTAATATGATCCTAAAATACTTATAAATCAGTTTGATCGGTTTTACAGTCACGACGAGACCATCCAACCTAATATTGCATGATTCCTCTTTGAAAATTATGCACCTGTCCGTATGTCGTCAGTTCAAACTGATTTCACATCCCAATAATTCTTTCGAGATGAACATCAAAGAATGAACAAACAAACACAATTTACATATAATTGATTTATCTGCAGCCACTGCAACCTCTCTGTATCGATAAGAATATTATCTACACAAATCATAATATCTAAAACCAACCCAAAACTTGATCAAATCTCAGGTATGCTCTCCAATCTTGGTCTCCAAGATCTCATCATCATCATCTCATAACTTTCACTCACATTCATCAAGTGACCAAGCAACTGATTCACTGTCAACCCCTTCACATCAATCTTCCTCATCAACTCCTCAAGCTGCTGCTTTGTAATCTTCACCTTCACCACCTCTCTTCTTGTTGCTCCTTTCCCTCCTTCGTCACTTTCCCATTTCTCCTCACACTTCTCCATTTTTTCCCTCCTCTCTATTGGAAGCACAGAGTCCCAGTTCTCTCCTCCTCTCTGTTGCTTCTTTGTTGCTGCTGCTGTTTGATATACATTGATGGGTTTTCTATCATCTGTTTGAACTTTTAGTAAAGTTGGTTCTGGCTTCTGATGATGCTCCACGGTGCAACAGTTCCCCATTGATTTCTTTGCTCTGTTTTTGTTTTCTTTGATTTCTTTGCTTTGTTTTATGGGGAGGAAATGGGTATGTGTGGAGTGGGGTTTATATATGGGAGGGAAAAGTAGGGGAGGGAAAGGGTCAAAGGGAAGAAATTTCATGTGTTTGATTGTTGAACTATAGAGAGCATCTCACCTTGAGAGCATTTCACCCTCTCTTCCCAAAATACCCTTTTTCTCATAATAATTAAAGTCCTATATAATTTTTAATATATATATATATAATTAAAAATAAATATATATTTGAATTTTACATATTAAAATCTATAAAACAAGATCAATATTGAATGTGAAAAAAATATATTACAAATATTTATTTTTTTAATATTCATTTCGTCCCAAAATAAACTCAATGGTTTGATTTGATGGTTTATTGAGGAAAATTTTGACTCGTATCGCTTTATAATTAAACATCATTTTTCGTAATTATTGTAAAACACAAACGATAGTTCAAGTAATGTACTTTATCCCTAGATCAATGAAGTAATTTTCTTATGTCGTTAACACAAATAACGAAACTTCTTAAAATATAGGTGTATAGTGCAAAATGTGCAATGTTGTATTTATTATGAGACGGAAGGAGTATTTTTCTATATTCAATGTTGATCTTCTTTTATAGATCTTAACATGTAAAGTTCAAATA